>JACDJE010000512.1:250100-362600 GCA_016647715.1 Pavo muticus
ACTCAAAAAAAAAAAAAAAAAAGGAAAAACATGATTTGTATTTAGTTAGTTAGTAGGTTGGAAACTTCATAATTAGAGCATCTCAGAAAAGGCCTTATGGAACCAGCAGCAGATCACAACATGCTGGAAACTCAGATAATAGTTCTGAACAAACGCATCTAAATTAATCAATGTGTTTTTTCTGTAAAGTTGATCTGATTAATAATATATTGCATTTTAATGGTGTTTGGTATGTATTTAAAATAATAAGAAACCTGAAATAAAACAGGGCTTTTTCACTCTTTGAGAAATAAAGAATTCAATCCATTTTACCAGTGTTCATCATCTAGGAAACTGCAACCCAAATATTCATCATAAACTTCTGCAGAAATTAAGAATAATGAAGATTTTCACTGTGAGTTTACTTAAAGTATAGACCATTTCTCTTACAGACTGTGTGTACCGTAAATATTTACCCAATAAATAATAGTAATAATACTAGTGATTAAGAACTTACACATTAGAAAACAGTGCCCTGGAAAGAAAAAGGTGAGTGTTTTGTTTCTATGTTTATTTAAGTATTTATTGAATATGTTTTGCTCTGGTTATTGAACTCTTATAGCCTTTATCTGCAGACGGAAAAGAGATTGGATTCTTCCAGCTACCGCTAAATGTAATTTTTAATTATCACAGAAGAAAATGGTTACTTTGTTAAATAATAAAAATAAAAATCTTTCAGAAATGATTGTTCTTCATGCTGTTATTTGTTTGTTGACTGTAAGTTTATTTGTTCTTAAACTTTTCCTACACCTGATGGGAACTTTGGACTGTAATGAAACCATATTCACAGTGTATAAAGAGTAAGATTAAAGACAGCTTGAAATGATTTTTCAATTTATTTTAACATGGTTGTTAATGAGTGATAAGCATCACTCTTATTTTCTGTGTGGCAGCACCAGGAAATGGCCGAGCGGTAAAGACAACTTTTGATATGCTACAGCACTCTCATGCCTATAGGGGATAAAATAGTGAGTAAAGCCGTGGCTTTTAGAATACCGTTAATACCGTAGAGCAAAACAACAGAAAATTAAGAAGCCAAGCTGCATCAAGTCTACTGATCATAATGTTGATTGCACAATTGCATATCTATCTCTGTAGGGATTCAGGCTCCTTAGTTGTCATCCTTCATGCAAGAGCACAGTGAAAACCCAGTTTTTTAAAGACTTTGAAGCTGAAGTTGTTTTAAGGTACTATTATTCACCCAATCAGTTGTGTAAACAGCTATGAGATACATTATTGGGAACTGCATTGTCAGTGGTTTATGGGCTGATTTGGCCCTGTTCCGGGACTAGAGGGGCGGAGGGACCTGGGGGTCCATGCCTCTGGAAAGGGGAAAATAAAGGGATAGAGAGATGGGCCTAAAACAAAACAGCGGCAACGATCTGAGGAGAAACAAACTAATTTACTAAATAAGACATCCGAATGCAAGATAACACGCTATAATACAATATAAGACAATATAATTAGAATTGGAGTTAATAAATCAAATATTATGAGAGAGAGAGTGTCCAAAAGCCAAAGGCCTTACTTTAATGCTGAGGCGAGATGTGCAGTTGGGACGAGCAGCAGGGAACAGAGCCGGGTCTTGGGACCTTGCCATGGGCTTTATCTCCTCTCTGAATGCAAGGTCCTCTGAGGTATATAGTTCTTCTTCTCTTCTGGGGCAGGTACCCAGAACTGGAGCATTAACTCTTTAACTCCCAGTGCACTACATGATGTTAAGATGTGGAATACTGATAGCCCCAAATCATAAAACCATGACATGCATAAAGCGCGATACTGGAATTGGGGCGTATTTGTGTTGGTTTGATTGTTTTTTCATAGCTTGGCAGTTAGCTTGCCATGGATAGGACATGCCCAGCATGGATTCTGTACACACTGTGAAAATACACACCAAAATTCTGGAGCTGTGTTTCATGTTTTGTCTGCTGTAATTACTTCAGTAATTAAAAAAGTTCAACTTTATATCCATGCATCCTCTTAATGGTATTCTAGTCGATATAAATGGATGGCAGGATTTGGCAGCCCTATTCTGGGAGAGAAGGAGAGATGTTTGTCACCTCATAAATCAGCTGACTGGGAGGAAACTCACTGGTGCTCATACCAAAATGAGCAGTATGAAGAATGGTTTCCTACATTCGTGCAAAGGTGAGATTTATCACTGGTGGGAAGGTCCGACAACTGCTTGGGTAAATACCTTCCTAAAAGCCCGTGTTTTAAAGGACTTTGCTTCAGAACAGGTCATTTTGACCTTGTTATTTCCAGATTGGTTCCTGAGGTCTGCGTTTGGCTTTTCAGTCAGCTCAGAGGAAACTTCAGCGGCCTGGAACGGGAGGTGCCTGCTGCTCTGTATGAGGGAAAGCATATTAGATGTCAGCTCCCTGATTGCTTAGGCCTCTGTCCGGAGAAAAGACAGGGTCAGCGGTCAGGCTGGCAGCTGGCTGTTTCAAAAGGGCAGCTTTCAAGCTTAACCTTAAAAAACAGTCTCCTGGGATTTGAATCTGCTCTTTAAAGTCTTATGGAATCCCAATTTCAGCTTTCTAAAGATGATCTCCCTCCAGCCTGGAAGTCAGTACCACCATTCCTGCACTGTTTCTCTAGTTGGAATCCCTGCTTATTTATATCCAACTTTTCTGTTTACTAAGGAGTGGTTTCTTAGTTTTGTTTGAAAAGGAAATTGACTTCTCTCACTCTTTGTCATTGCCTTGTTAACAAGGAGGAGGAAAAGCTGCCTAATCTCAACATTATGAGAGTTGTTAGAATTGATCCCAAGTGAACTCTGGAGAGCAGAAAGTCAGATCACCTCTTTGTTTTGTTTCAGGGGGTTACCGAAAGGGAATGACAGCCTTCAAGGGACCTATTTCCCACTAGCTGAAAGACTGCATTAAGCAAACATGTTTAGTGAAGGGTAAAGAGAGTACCAGTGGGAACGATAGCGTGCACCACTACAGCAGGCTCAGGGCTCAAAACAGAGCAGGCAGATGTCTGCTATGTACAGCTCTCTAAAGAGGCCACGTGGGCCTTTCTTCATGTGTTAATTTGATATTGCGGACTGGATTCTCTGATGCATCCTCTGGGGCACTTGGTAAAATAGTGCTACAGGCTGCCTCTACTAGCCACTCCTTACCTACCAGGTAGAAGAAGCACCACTCACACATCTCAGCACAGGAGATGTTGGGGAAAGGAGATTTCTATTGCAGTGATTAGATTTCTGCATCTAAGAATGTATTGGAGGAAAAAAAAAATTAGTATATCTTTTTTCCATGTGAGTTGTTAGCATTTCTTTGTTGTCATTGGTGCAAATAAAACTATTAGATATAGAACTTCCAGTATCTACATGCTTCTCAAAACAACAGGAGATATTTGTACTGACTCCTAAATTGATTTTGCTCCCTTTCTGAAATTTGACCCATGTATAGGAATAAAAACTTTGTGTGGGCCAGTTTCCTTCCATGTGAGTGGGTGCAACATTTCTATGCCAATGAGAGTTCAGCATGCAGGGTCAAAGGAGCTGGTAATACCATATCAGATATAAAAATATAAGAAATTTCATGGATACACAGAGAACTGTAACAGAGTTAATTTAGGCCACTGCTACAGACAAAAAATCATTTATTTGTTTTATTTATTTTTCTCACAACAAAATGTAATATATTTGTTTCAACATAGTATTTTCAGAGTGCATTCGCACAGGGCAAAGACATTTCTTACAAGACTGGGAAAACAGCTCATGTACTTGGGCTCAAAGAAAATTAAAAAAGGCAAGTGCTGTGGGGTTAGTATCCTGCTGAGGAATGCCACCACTGAACCTTGTGCCCTACATTGTTTACCTGAGTCCTCCCAATTCCAGACGGACCCAGAGGGAAGGAGCCTGCCTGCAAGGATGCATACTACGACTCCCAGGAGTCAATGTAGCCTGAATGAACTATACTACCTTAGCCAGACAAGGAAAATGTACATTTTTCCACACTGCCTGAAATTTCAAGAGAAGTCTGAAACTTGTGCAGTTTCGTCTTTACTGGACACGCTTATATGTAGCATTTGCTTGGCTCTTCAGTGTCATTCCCAGGCTTGCAGAGAGATTTTTTGTGGGAGATGCAGTCTTTTCCCCATGCCCTTATTGGTCATGGGGACAATACTCTCTGAATTATCTAAAGGAATAGGTGTTGTGGATAGACAAAGAGAAGAGTGCTGGAAGTTAAGACTGTTCCTTCAGCATTCACGTACTACTCCAAAACTTACAGGAGTTAATCAGAAGATAATTTCTGACAGTGCAGTTGTTTGCATCTTCAAGTGAAAACTGAGAAGACTGAGATTCTTACAGAAGATGACTGCTGACAGGTCCAAATCTGTAACATTCTCCACTATTTTAGCTCTGTTTGCTCCATACCCTAACGCCAGTCAGAGCTGTTAACTTAAAAGGCTGATGTAGGAAACAAAAGTCTCCATCTGCCAGGATAACAGCATCTAACAGAACAAACTTTTTTTTNGAGCTCCACCCCCGCTTCCTCTTCGCGCCAAGTCCTCCCCAGGGAAGCCGCACCTCTCCTCCCATCAGGATACTCCACATGCCCATAAGGGGCAGTAAACGGAACCAGAACATTAACTCTTTAACTCCTACTGGTTCACATGATGTTCTGATGTGGAATACTGATCACAAAAGAAAAATCACCAAACCACAACAAGGAGATAAGGATACATTTTTTCATCAAGCTAGTTTATTCATGGAATGGAACTGCTGACATTAATAAAGTGTATTTTCATTATTATGTATTGTGTACATGACAATATTCCTGCCCAATTTTATTATATTAAAAATAACCCTAAAAAAATCTCAGCACTGATTAAAGTGAGATGTGTGTCTATTCCTTAAGCACTGACAAAACAATAAAATAGTGCTAAATACAGATTTTAATAAAATAGATCTCTAAAAGCTATTAGATATATGAATAATTATAATTGTCCTGTAAGGAATAAAGTTTATGGCTTTTTTTTTGTGCGTCTTCGCTATATGTAACATGTTAGCTATTTATGTATGTACAGATTGTTACTGAAATTTTGGGACAGCTCTTTCCTCCTTTGCTTGCTACTGAGGATTCAGGATACCTTTTCATTTTCATTGCATTGCCTGAGCTCTGATTTTTGTGGAGAGTGTAAGCATGTTCCCTGATTCATTATTTTTAAAATTATATTTTTACATGGCTAGATTTGCTAGCCAACAGCTATATTTCAGTTTGTCACCAGACTTCCTTCCAAATGGAAGCACTTTATAAAACATGTGAAATCACAATACCCAATCATTCAGAAATATTGGGCTACTTCAAATTTTTATAAGCTCTTAAATTTGGAGGTGATCAGGGTTCTGAGCTTGCATTGCACAGAATAATTTAAAATTATTGGAGCACTTCACATATTTTTAAAAACACTTCAGCTAAGAAAGGATAGGGTTCTAGAAATATGTGACATATAAGGGTGTAAAATTATCTGAGAGCTTAAGTGCTTCAGTGTGAAAGTGATCAAGGTTCCTTGCTTGCACATTGCAAAGTAATTGAAAATTACTGGAGTGCTTCAAGTGATTCACGTTTTTAGAAGAGTTTTAGTCTTTCCTGCTAAAATACTCTTTACAATTTTGAACGTCTCCAATATTTTCAAATGTTGACTATCCACCCATTATCCTGCTTTTCACTGTTTTGAGAATCTTTTAGTGCAGGACACATAGAATGTAATTGTTCTATTGCTTCTGCGGTAAGCAATTCAAGAAATAGTTTTAATAATATCAATATTGAAAGCTGACTTTCGAAGTCATGCCTATATGTACCATTATTGATAAAGTACTTTCTATAGGTAGCTCATTTAATTCCATTTTTTATAAGATGTTCTTTTTGAATTAGATTTTAATTTATTTTAAATTACTTGATGCTACTTTTAGTTTTGTTGAGTTTTCCTAATTACCTTGAAAATACTGGGTTTTTTTTCCCTCCTTTTTTTGTGTCCTTTTCTCTATTCTACTCCTTGCTGTCTTCAATGCACACAGTGCGCAAACCACTGGTATATCATAATTCATTTTCTCACAGCTCATTCTCAGTACTGTGTTTTGGTAGAACTCACAGAGGGTAGAATTTTGAGCTGGATTTATCATCCACACAAGAGAATCATAATAGTTCTATATTTTAAGAGGGGAAGAAAAAAATCCTATAAAGAGCATCATTCTGCAATGCATTGTTTCTGTACATTGAATTTATGACTGTAAGAAGGAAATCATTTGTGTTATACAGGTATTCTATTGTGTGCATTTAAAAATTTAATTCTGTCCCTACTGTGCTATTTGTTTTACTTAACTGTTTTCATGAACTTTGCTTATTTCATGTCCATATTTCCTTACCTTATCTTCATCATGAACTGTTCCATTCAACCATTTGCCTCTTTCAAATATATAAGAAAAGAATCTATATTCCTTTTTATTTTATTTTAGATCTAACTGCAATTGCTGTGGCAAAATCTTAAAACTGAAGTCACCCAAAATTATAAAAGTTTATATTTACCTTAGGGTTGCACATAATATCAAGATTAATAATAAATACTCTTTTTTTCTCCCCCCAAAAAAAAGAGATTTAGAGAGGGTTTTAAAATATCTGTGCAACAGGATGAAATCTTCTTTAGAGAGAATAGTATAATCATAACCTTAAGAAGAAGCAACTAGAAAATACTTGCAATCAATTTTTCAGCTTTATGAAAATCAAAATGGACATATTACATTGCTTAATATAATATTGCATTCATTTTCATGTTACTGTTTTCACTTCTAAGATAACTAGAATAGCAGAATTCCTTGCAGCTAATGTTGCCTTCTGATTTGAATTGACTGTTTGGAAACTTATTTATAGTGCTTGTTATCATTCCTTTGTGAGAATTTTAAATTATGAGCGGCCAAAAAGTGTTAATTATATAAGAAAGGTTGCGAATTAAAAAGGCATCATCTTCTATACATTCTATGCTTGCTGTCATGAATAGTGCCCTCCAACCTTTCTATGACCCATAGAAAATTAAAACAAATGATTTTTATCTTACAAAATCACATTAATATTGGCTACAGATATATCCATATCAATAACCACTTTTAAAACAATATTTTTGCAATTTTGGAAAATGAAATGGCTATTACAGTTACAATTGTTGGGATAAAGAAGACAGATCTCTATAGGGATTGAAAAGACTGAAATCTGTAAACATTAATATAAAAATTGTTTACAGTGTTAACATTTATCATAGACAGAATTTTCTGTGTGTTACAATAAATCACGTCTTATTGTGCAAGTACCTGGCCTCTATTTTTCAACTCAGTATTTTCAAGTATTAAATGTGATCATGAGGAAAAAGATGTTTCTACCTGTAGATCATTTTAATCAAACTGAATAAGAACAAGAAAGAAGCAGATTAAAATATCTGTTCTCTGATCTTTTTCACATTATTTTGGGATAGATGACTAAAGAAGATTTGTCTCCAAGTTCTGGGAAGATGTTTTCCAGAGAAACATACTAAAAATCCCTAAAAAGCTGACACTGTGCACTTCCACTGCACTACTGTAGTCTTTTCAAAAGAGATAAGAGAAATTGCTGTAGGAAGAAACAAAATGCTTGCACATGTTTGGAGTGTGTAAGTGCTACATGCATAACTGCAGCGTTAATATCATGTTGTGGGCTCTGGAGGTCAAAAGAACGACAGGGTTCAAAGTGGATACTGTCTAGATTTGCATTGCAGTATCTGGAAGTTAGGTTGGGGAGAAACACCACTTTGTATTGCTCTATTCCTCCCTTCCTTTTTACTCTTACATAAGGATTTACTGCTATCTACCATCAAAGTGAGGATTCTTCTCAAGGTAGACTTTTGATCTCAGTGAGGATGGCCATTTTCAGGCAGTGCTTACCAGCAAAATGAATAGCACATAATCAGTGCCTAAGGCAGTCCCTTAGAACTCACTAATAACTTTAGACGTCTCATAAATTTGCTGCTGAAAACAATCTCCATTTCACATATGTGGGAATGTAGATCTTTAATTTTCCTATACATACCAAAGTGTTTAGATAGTGTGACCTAATTATTTGTTGCACTTTCACCATCCTTATGTTATGTTGATAAATCTTAGAACTGCTTGGAGGGTCCGAAACAACATTTCTAGACAAAAACCCAAAACTATTTAATAAACACAATCCATATGACCTGCCTTTTGAGAAAGTGGATATATAGCTTTTCACCTAACTAGCACATGTGCTTACCATGGCTGAGGTTTACATTGGTTTATGAGTAAGTTTCAGGACAAATATTCATAAAATTCTTCTGGTAGTAGACCCATGTGTATATTGAGATTTTTGGTTTGTGTACTTTGATTTTTTTATTTTTTTTTTTTTTTAATTAATACATGGTCTCAGACATGTTTGTGCTTTGCTTTTTTTTTTTTTTNCTTTAATTTGAAAATAATCTGAAGAAAAATAGAGCGTTAAACTCCTCATTCACATCCTTGCAGATAAATAATTCCTGAAAATATAGAACTGATGATAAAATTAATTCAAGCTTAGCCAACTTTCAGAGCCATTTGTTCTTTCAAAGTCTGGGTGCTGAAGATGTACTCTGCAGTGAACAGTAGTGGACATTTGACAGATTGGTGCTTTGGCAAAGCAAATGGCACAGACTGAATTAAGGGCCCTTTCTGAGGCGAAGACCACAGCAGCAGTTCAAAGCTGCTCAGGAAAAACTGCCAAATCATTTAGGCCTTAGGAGTAATCAGGGCTTTGAGTTTCCCTCAAAAAGATCCTGCCAACTATATCATGCATATCCCAAATGTATGATATATGATGGTTTCAAATATGAGAATCAAGAAGGAAGAAATCAGTCCTCCCTTTGTTTCTCAGTGCAATCTCAATGGATACCCTCACGTACAGCACAGTACCTGTTGCTATTCAAAAAACAGATTGTCAGCTAATACTTACTAAGCATTTGGCATATATTCAGAGGCATATGAGAAGCTGGGCAAATTTTTGTCACTTTCACCCTGAATTTTACAAGGATTATGTGGAACAACTAATTAAATGAATGAAATCCACAGCATGACGAAATCCTTACACTAAAACAGCATAACATTTGTTAGCATAAATCATCTTTAAAATGTCTAACATTTTTCCTGGAAAGAAGACACAAATAATTTAGATAGATAGTATAAAAAAGAGAGAAGTAAAGCAGAATTTCCTAAATATGATATACGCCTCACAACATGATGTTGTATTGAGGAATATGTTGATCAATATCTAATCCACTGTGGCTGCACCATTGCCTGTCTTTGTGAGACAGTGCTTTTTACTTTCCTACTTCCCTCTTTTGTAAGGTTTTGGTCGTGCTCTTCAGCAATCTGTAGTCAGTAAAATATGCACTGTTCTCCCAGATGAGAAGAGGTTTCTTATTCTCATGAAACTTTAGAACCATATTAACTTCTCTCAGATGCCAACTTCAGTGATCAGCTTCAGTAACAGATGGAAAGAAGCCTCAGTGTTCAAAAACTCCTCATTACCACTGTAATTAACTGCGACTGCTGGCCTTGGCATCTGCTAGATAGACTGACTGGGGAGTCTGTACCTGCTGTCTAAATTGCAAGGGGCTGTCTGGGAGATAAAATGCTCTGTTGTGTTTCTCCAAAGGAGCAACCCAACTTAATGGCTTGGCTGAGCAAAGATTAGAGGGCCTAAACTATGGAGCAGGACATATCTTCCACCTGATACTCTGCTCTCTCATGGGGTTATGATATTTCAGGCTGTATGATAGCCAGATGTTCTCCATGGCACTCTTATCAATGTTAAGGAAATATTCTTCATTGATATGTTAGGAAGAAATACCCTTACAGCATATTTTTTAATTTCTTCCCCAGAAATACCAATGTGTAAGAAGAAACTGTATCCAGCCTGTAAAAATTCAAAAAGGAAGTATTATTTTATGAACACTTTAAATTTCACTTACATTCATTAAGCTCCACCAAACTCCAGGGAGACAATCAAATTCCAGCATATATTTCAGTTTGTAAACAATCATTAAAAACATTCTGTTCTAAAAGACTACTTTTCTCCATCTTTCCTGAATATTTTATGCATAGCTTTATATTAACAACTTCTTGATAGAAAAATCAAAAACCCTGTACTTAATACTTATTATTAAATCCAGTAACCTTATGCTTCTTTTCTACTCTAATGGCGCAAGTATGTTGTTACAGGAAATATCCCGCATGCTTTACACTGAATAATTCTGAAGTGGTGGGTAGTATTGCGTTAATTTTTAAAATAATTAAAGTGGCTGATTTTGATGTACAAGGTCTGATTCTTAGCCTTATGTGCATCTGTGTTCAAATATCAACCCAACAGTGTAATGAGCCCAAGCTCAGGCTGTAAGACTATGGCCAACTGACGATTGTATAGTGGTAGATTCTAGCACCTGCTGAATCATGTCTCATTTAATATTTCCTCACTTTTTTGTGTGTGCCTTTTTCTTTTTTCTTTCCATTTTTTTTCTTCTTGTCCTTTAATTCTGAAGTTGGGTAGTTTTATTTGAAGATTTTTCTTCTGCTTCACATTTGGACTTTGACTGGTTTTGGAAGTATCTTTATTGTATTGGTTTTTGAAGTGTTTATACCTGAATATACCCATATACATCTATACATGTGCTACTCCATTTATTTTTTACAAAGGCAGTTCTTTCACCTTCCAGTTCCACTTCCCTCCCATATGAGCCAAGTGCCATCATCATTCATCATGTTCACATAATGGGTTGGAAGAAGAGGTATACTTGCTCTCCTTAAATGAACTGCTACTGTTATTACAGAGGTGTGATTGCTGCTGATATAATGTATTGTAACCATCCAATGTGAAATGCATTTTCTGATGGTTAATAAGTACATTAACAGCCTTTATGTTTGCATTATTAGGATTTAGTTGGAAACCTACTACTTTCAGACGAGGCAATCACCTACACCAAATCATTTCCAGTCTGACCCTTATGTGCAAGGGCATGAGTATAACTCATCCTAGTTTTTCCTCTATCAGGTTCCTAAATGGACATGCTTTATCTGTCATTAACATAGCTTGAACTGGCTACTGAATGTGGCCAGCATTCCTAGCAGTTTTCACATTGCAACCCTACACTTTTCCTTACAATTTTTAAATTCTGGCTATTGTTTATCTAAGCCACAAGTGCATTCATGAAGACTGTTTGTGGTCTGCATGCCTTTCAAATTCCCTTCATTATTCTTTATGCATCCTAGAGATCCAAACACACAATAACAACAAAACTCTGCATCTTTTTCTTTGACATTTGAGGTCATCTCCTTGCCTAACTCTTTTGTTTATGTTTTGTTTCTTTATCATTAAGGTGATTTCAATGGCGGTGCTGAGTCCCTAGGTACCGGGGAATCTGGCTGTTTCATTTGTTTCACTTGTTAGAAGTGGCTTTCTTTAGAAAATTCAGACTCTTTTTAATGTCTTAACAGAAATTACCATGTCTTTTGAGATGCTTTGGAAATCTTACTACTTATTAATAATTAATTTCAGGGAAAATACTGGTCTGTTTAAAGTATATTTTTTTAAGCAATTAAAATTTCATTTAAAAATTTCAAACAATTTTATTTTTTCTAAAAAGGAGTTTAAAAAATTGTTCTTATGCTTACTGTACAAAAACACTAGACTTTATAGCAATTCTTAAATTATTTTTAATGTATAGTATCTGTGGTCCCAATTTTACTGAGACTCTTCATCTACCCAGAGAAAACAAGTTTAAACTATGAAATTCAGTACAGATCTAGTCCTTATGCATACAATATATTTATTATTCATTTACTAGTGTATTTGTGAGGCAGCATTTATTTCTTCTTACAAGTAGTATATGTGGCAGGATGAGATATTATAGTCATGATGCCTTAAAATAGAAGGCTTTGCAGATGATCATTTGTTGGTCAAGAGGTCCCAGCAAAGGCCCTTGTGTAGGCTGCTGCATTCCATTGCATTTCTGAATACTACATGGAAAGGGCATGTGTAAATCTTAAAGTGTGAGGGCAAAAGTCTGTTTGTCTTATTGGCATGTTGAAACACATGGCAGGTAAGACAAATGAGAGTGAGGGAGGAGTTACTGGCTTTTATCCAGTTGGCAGGCAGATGTCCCTCATCAGCTCATCTTCTTGCTCCAATTCTTGATCACTGGAATTTTAGCTGGTGCTAGGGATGAGGCATCCTATTTGAAAACACAGATTAGTATGGGTAAGTAAAAAATGGGGCAAAATGTACGTATAATTCCATTTGGTTGTTATTTCTCTGCTCTTTCAAGAAAGCTATGTTGGCTCAACAATGGATCAGTCTACCTGAAATCACAGAGATGGGGCATTATAAAGAATAGTGCTTGCCTGACTGTGTAATTTGAGGACCCCTCCCTCAAAATAGAAAATATGTGGAAGCAGTCTGGATCTTGAATTTTCTTATATGGCTATGTTTACATTGATCATACAGATCTCAAGTAGAGCAAATGAAATCTGGTCAACCTCACAGATAAAATGAGTTACAAGTGCTTTGTAAGTTAGTAAGCCTGGCTGGTGTAGCTACACTAAATATTTTGCTTTCTGAAAAATAAAATAATAAAAAAGGTGAAACAAATTACAAAAATGGGTTGACCTACCTTTAGCCAATATGACTATTCGACATTTGTTTTGAAATATATGGATCTTGGGAGCTGTCTTTGAAAATGATGGAATCTCTGCTTATTTCCTCTCTTAGATTTAAGGAAATTTTTGAATGTCTTCTTTATTCTTAAAAATGAGTACCAAGGACTTTGTTACAAAGAAAATGCGAAAAATGCAGGCCAGTAGGAATTGCTTAACATATGATAATTTGCAAAATCTTGCCTCATGCCACTCTAGAAGTTCCCATGTTGCTTCCATCATTCCATGAAATGTCTTTGTCTCTTGTTTATATTTCTTTCTTTCCTTCTTTCTTTCCTTCTTTCTTTCCTTCTTTCTTTCTCTCAATTTTAGGAGCTCAAAACCTAGTATTATTTCTGTTGCATTTACAGTGTTTCCTTCAAAATTTTATTACTGACAGTTCAGCTTTGCTGAATTTGGGGAAAGAGAATAAACTTTTAATTAGAATTTTGGTTTCCCTAGGGCCAAAGTAAGACATGTCTTGTCAGCATAAATTAAAATTCATGAAAAAAATTAAGATTAGTCTTTGTAAATTTTGAAAGAATCCTTGCCATCAAGGAAGAATGTGTTTAATGCATTTTTGTTGTTGTTGTTGTTGTTATTTTTTGGGGGGAGTTGTATTTTTTTTTCCTATGTGCATTTTCAGACTGTAATTACCATGCTCTCGCCTACTTAAGCAATGCTAAGTATAAGAATACACTACAGTGAACCATTTTTAAAAATCTGAGAGTAACCAAAGAGTCAGTGGGGCCCTACTATTTCCCTGAGTTCAGAAGACAAAGGTATTGATCAGTTGTCTGTAGGAATCTAGATAAACAAATTTAGGATTTGTAAGAATGTTCAAGTAGGTGTTTTTTATATTAGTATTTTACATGAGAATATTTCCTACTGTCATAAGGAACTACTACTTAATGGAACTGCTTTAGAAGAAAAAAAAAACAAACCCAAAACTTTCTTAAATAAGGAAAATACACACAGGAAGCTTCTAGAAGCTCAGAGTGCAAAGAGTAAAAGTCCCACTACATCTCATTACATTTAAATGGAAAAATGGCTCAAACCCATCAGTTTCACCATTGAATTGCTGAGAGTCTCTGTAGTTTGATTGTTGTATTTGGCCCCTCTGCAAATACATCGAGTTTCATAAGTGGCTAAAACTGGCTCTACTCCCTAAGGTACTACGCACAGTAGCTGGAGGGAGTGTTCTTCTCGGAAAATTGTGAGTGTTGGCTCTAACCACTTTTAGAAAATGTGTAGAACAGAAGGATTTACACCTCTTAATTAGAACTCTTTTCCCTTTAAGCTAAAAAGTCTACATTCCTTCTGGGTGTACTGGGTTTTTAAACAGGATATCTAGGAACCGCATGAAAATCAACAGACAGTAGGAGAGGAGGTGAATACAAGTTGAGATGCATACAAGACTGTATGCTGTGACTAGAAGTCCTCCTATAAAGCTATGTATCAGTTGAGAAAGTTGAGAGCTGGCAGATATTGCATAGTAGAAGGCTGTATTTATTCATTTGTTAGACCTACAGCATAGAGTATTGGCCTGAGGTGACCACTTTCCCTGGAAACTTAAGAACCAGATCTGAATTAACAGTGTAGCTACAGCTCATAAAATTAAGCAAATCTTTCCCCAAACAGAAACATTTCCAGCTCATGTGTGGAATGGAAGTTGCCATTGTCTACCATGTGGGTGAGGGGAAAAAAAAAAAAAAATCACTGTAGCTTGTGCATAATTTTCCTTAAGGATACTTCTGAGACACAGTATTTTTTATGAAAAATTGACCACAGATAAAATGTATTTTTAGAAGAATTTTTTAGAAGAGCAGCCGTCTTCTTGTCGCCATCATCTGATCATCTGATATATTTGAAAAGAAAATTGTGTTATTTAGACAAAATAAATGCAGAATATCTAACGAATTATAGCTGCATGTCTGAAATGGATGTGGCTCTGGGCAGCCTGGTGTAGTGGTTGATTACCCTGCACACAGCAGGGGGGTTGAAACTGGATGACCACTGTGGTCCTTTTCAACCCAGAGCATTCTATGATTCTATGAAATGCTACTGCAAAGAAAGCTGTAAAGATAGGCAGGATGTGAAAACTAGAGGCCCTCCCCCCCAAGCCACCTATGAGGGGGAACATAAACAAAAGCAACCCTCTATGAAAAGGGATCTGGAAGAATCCAGTGAGATTACTTTTATTTTTATTTTCTCCAGAGGCTTGTTTAATTTTAGTAAATATTTTGTTATATATCTTCAAAATATCCTAGGGAAATTTGTGAGGTCTCAATGCTGCCTAGCAATGCCAATGGAAAGACATTGACTATCATGAAGAATTACACGATACTAGCACTATAGTAGTAGAAGTGAGATTAAATTTAGTAAGTGCTAAGTACAAATCATGTATTTAAGGATGAAAGCAAGAAGATTAACTGAGTTACTAGGAGAGTGAGAGGTACTAGATGTGGAGGTTAGGCACCTAATGACAGCAGCTTTCCAATTTGATGGACTTTTGAAAAAGACACTAAATGTGTCAGGTGCTGTATTGTCAGAGAAGAAAAATAATACTGGCAAAATAATAATAACAAAAAAGAAATAGATGTGGCTTTACTAAGGGAGCTGTATTCAGAGAAATCAGCGTTCATCCTATGATAATGCTCGTGTAAGCTTTAATCTGTTCTGTGTGGTGTAGGCAATAGAGAGCTTGATGTGGGCTGCTAAATCTCCACCTTTGGTTCACTGACATCAATATCAATTCTAGGTCTATGATAATTGCAATCATGAATACTTTGAACAGGGAAACAGAACAGAGTTCTACTTCTCAGGAGAATAACATGCTCTAGGAGGGAAAAAGGAAAAAAATATATTGCAGATTCCATTTCTTTTTCTCTGTTAAATGTCAGGTGAAAGGCTAATCAACAAGAGATTTTGAGGAATTAACAACAACAACGAATCTTTTTTCAAGATATAGTCTTACTAAGCAGGACATGTACATTCCATTTTTATACTGCCCTACTGAATTTCGGATGAATGAAAACACTTACTGTCTTTCTGCAGTGATTGTTTTTAACATTCAAGAGTAAAACTTGGCTTTACATTTTACATTCTTGACACTTATAGTTAATTGCCGAAAGGAGAGAAAAAGGTTTAAGAGGTAATAGATGCCAAAAGGTCGATTTCTTATATATGTTATGTTAGCATGTTAGTTTGATTTACTGATTTCTCTAAAAGCCTGCAAGAATGCATTACAAAGCATAATATGGCCTGAA
Organism: Pavo muticus; assembly: GCA_016647715.1. Lineage (NCBI taxonomy): Eukaryota > Metazoa > Chordata > Aves > Galliformes > Phasianidae > Pavo > Pavo muticus. Next base: position 266,127 of record JACDJE010000512.1, read on the forward strand.
ATGTACACAACTACAAATGTAATTCTTTACTTAAACAGCTAAATAAAACTGTTTTTGATATTTAGAGCTTTTCCTTTTGTCTTCTGCTGATAATCTACAAGATTTACAGTTTTAGGAATTCTATCCCCTTAGCTCAGCATTCACTCATTATTAAAAGCTTAATATGTCTGTTCCAAGATAGGCTCTTCTCTTCATTTTTTGGTTTGTATCCCTCCAGAGTAGCAGTTATTTCAATATCTTTTCTCAGAGGTTAATGCTTACAGAAAATATAAATGGCAAACTTAATAAAATTAAGACAATATTTTCCAAAAATTGCATGAAAAGAGAACAGAGAATTCGTATAGAATGACGTGATATGGAGATAATTTGTCTGTCTGTAGAAATTCGTACTACAGGGTAGAGTTTCCTTCTCAAATGTGGGCATGCAGTAATCTGAACATTACCCTAGAAAGGAAGAAATTAGGAAGAGAAAGCTAATTCCTAAAAAGGGAAAAAACATCAAATATACGTAACACGAATCCCTCTAGGAGAAATAGAAATGGAAAATTTACTTTATTCATTTACTTTTTGTAATTTCAATTTTACTTGCCTGCTTAGAATAGATTGAGGTCAACTTGAAAGACCAAAGGCTGTAACAGCAAAGAGAATGTCATTCTTCATACTCTTGGAGAAAGAATTACAAATTCTGTTGAGGAAGATTGTGATTTTCTTCTGCAAATGTTTTGATGAACACTCTGTATTTACTTGGTGCTCCGTAAGCATCCAGTCTTACTATTTTTCTTGCTTTACATGTTAGATTTTATTTATTGATTGAATATTATGGGCATTTAAGCATTATAATCTTTTGTAAATGAATAGTAGATATTTTCCTCCACTGAACTGATGAAGTTAGCTATTTTCACAGCTTAATTTGGATCTGTTTTTGTCAGATAAGTGCCCTGTCATTGTATATGTAAGTAACTACTGGTTAATCATAGAATGGCCTGGGTTGAAAAGGACCACAACCCCCCTGCTATGTGCAGGGTTGCCAACCACTAAACCAGGCTGCCCAGAGTCACATCCAGACTGGCCTTGAATGCCTTCAGAGATGGGGCATCCACAACCTCCTTGGGCAACCTGTTCCAGTGTGTCACCACCCTCTGAGTGAAAAACCTCCTCCTAATATCTAACCTAAACCTCCCTGTCTCAGTTTAAAACCATTCCCCCTTGTCCTATCACTATCCACCCTTAATGACCACAGGTGCAGCTTAAGTACCTACAGTACAGTTCCTTGCTTTTTAGGGATCTGGTACATAAAATAAGTGATTTGCTGAAACATTTTCTAAGGGAGTTCTTGGAAGAAATGAAAGTGCATAATGGTAAAAATCAGTCAAAACAAAACCTAGAACTGAAAAGCAATGAAATGAAAGCTGATCTTCAAAAGAATGGCACAGTAGTTTGATAAATAGCTGAATGATCATGTTAAGTTTCACCTATGTGTAAAGTGTAAAAATACTCTGAAGTTCCCAGGACTTAGTGAAGACAGATTCTTAAAACTGAAAATATGCAGTAACCAACTGCTACTACTTGCTGCTTAACAGAAGAAAAAAAAAAAACATGTTCTCATTTGCAGATTTGATTAATTACAGTCACTTGCATTTATGAATACAGGAACAATAACATATTCTTTTCTGATACAAAGACAAAAGTAAATGGATCTGTAGCAAGGTAAATTAAGTCTTCTCATAAACAAAAATTTGAAACTTCCATAGGTGCAGAGCTAGAAGCCATTATGTGAAGAGGACAGGAACTGTCATCTTTAAATGGGTACTGGAGAATGGTATTATGATGGAACTATTGATATTATATAATAAACATTAGGCCTTAGACTTACAGGTAATCACTGTAACACAGATAATGATTTATGGATTAAGAATTATGTTTAGAATAGCAACTTAACGGAATTTGGGAAGAACTTTTATTGTGCCTTCCTGGCTTAGGGCATTTTAGCGATAACCAAACAGTGACCAGCAGATGCCAAAGGAAAAACAGTGAAAAGAAGAGATATCCATATATCCAATGGGTATTTATAATATCTAGCCAGAACACTAAGGCAGAAACCTAATACTACCAGTACAAAAGATCAGTGGATTTTATTAAACAGTCATCTACAAGTATATACTTCATATATATGTATGTTCCCTGGGCAACCTGATCTAGCTGTGCATGTTCCTGTTCATTGCAGGGGAGTTGTACTAGATGATCTCTAAAGGTCCCTTCCAACTCTAAGGATTCTATGATCCTATGATTTTATGATTATTTTAGCGGTGCTTTCATGACAGGACTGTCTACAGGACACCCTGAGCCTGATTTGATCTGAGGAGCTATAAGCTTTGGTCTGCAAGTTGCTCTTCGGTAAATTTTAACATCATAAGGTTTATTTGCTACCCCATTACTGGGTGTATTGTAATGATTTAACTTGTATTCTTGGCAGGGTGTTGGATATTTCTGCTGTGTGTATAAAATCAGTGCTTACAGAAGGAAAACATTTAACTTCCAAAGATTACTAGGAAAGTATTGCTTTTTTTTTTTTTTTTTTTTTTTAAATCCATGTTTGGACATAAGGGCTTTAAGCCAACTTTGTTTGACTGCTAAAGGAACTCAGACATTTCAGCCTAGTCACTGCCAATAGCCAACAGCTTCTGGCAGATGTATTATACTCTCTAAAGCTCAACTAATGAACCTTCTGTTTGTTGTTGTGGAAGGACATAGATATACTGCACCATTCCAGCAAGAAGTTCAAATTGAGAAGAAATCTGTATTTTGATGAGAAACAAATACGCCTACCCTTCACAAATAAAATATCCTCATGTTGAAAACCTCTGTAAGACGAAGAATCTCTGTTCAGAAAAGCAACTATTCATAATGATATTGCTGTTATGGTAAGAAACATCAAATCCACAAAACCATTAAAATTACTCCTCACTGTGTTCAATTCATGCATTGACTGGATGACATACAGGATTTTGTTTATTTTGAAAGAATTAAAAAAAGCTTTAACATCCTTGCCTCGCTGTGAGTGAAAAAGACTTTCCAGCAGTCTCTCTGATTTAAAATTGTGTGTTGTGTCATGTTTGATCTTAGTAATTAAATACTGGACATAAGAGATTAAGACTTAAATTTCTATCCAGCAAACTAGTGAGAGGATTTTAGATTTTATATTGTGCATTAGCCTCAAAGCCCCTACCAAAGGCTTTGTCACCAGTTTCCAAGTAGCTATATATGATATGGGAAACTCTTGGAATATATGATACGGAAAACTTTTAGGGTTTGCGACCACATGCTTTCCACAAAAATTTGCGATCAAAAGCATTGTTCTGAATGTTAGCTTGAAGATGTTTTTGTATACTATTATTGCTCATGATCTTTTTGGCTAATTGCAGAAAACTGCTGAAATAATTCATCTGAGAAAGTGTATCTGTGCAACTTTTGTCAAGAAATTCCCTATTGAGAAATACAGCATATTATCCTTAAAAAGATCTCAGCTAAATTCATACAAATTAGAATGGGTCTGTAGGCTTCATCAGAGATGCTGAATCTTCTTTGCATGAAGAATTGTTTGTAGCTGGATGTAAGAAAGAGTCCACAAGCTTGTGAGAGGAAACTCTTTCCTTGTGGTTGTTCTACTTTTATCTGAAAAGACCTAGTAAAATCTAAAATGTTAGGGTGTTTGTATTATGAAATATATCTCTCTATATACACACAGACACAATATATATCTTTATATACTCAATACATGCATTTACATAGACAAAAGCAGAGGACTTTAAAGTTATCTGAAGATCTAGAAGAGCTTCAATAACAGTCTGGTTTAATTTATTGCTAATGTGATTAAACGCTATACCTTTTAAGCTGTATCCAAATTTTATAAAGATATAAAATGCCTCTAATGCTACCAAAAAAGCTGTCCAATATCATGCACTGCATTCTATAGAATAGTTCTATTTCTCTCAGATAAATTCTTTCTATATTTTTGTAAAATCAACAAGTATACAGATGTATAATTAATAAGTATATAGAGAAATTAGGCTGGTCTTTAGAGAGCACATAGCTGGAAAGATTATCACATTGGAAAGGATAATCAGAAAAGAACAGAAAATGCTCACTGGTGTCTTATACTCACAAGAAAACTCCCCGAGGAGCAATCTCCAGAGAGAGGTCCTTCCTCAGTGGCAGCCAGCCCTTAAATGGGGTCTGGGAGAGGTGGAGCCGGGCTCCACCCCTTCCAGTCACACAGGTGAATTGTCTTCACCTGTGCTCCTGTGGCTGACTCAGTGCTCACCTCAGGTGATCAATCAGATGTTCAGGCCGTGATTCAACAGTTCCTCATACAATTTTCCTGTATCAAGGAAGTAGTTTTTTATTCTTTCTAGTGAAATAGTTGTGACAATATAGTGATGCTTTCTAGGTCTATGAACACATTTGTATTAACATTTAAACTTGTAGTAATTTTTTGACTGTTCAGTATGGCACGTGCATTCAATTAGCTTCAAAAGGCTACTATAAAAGCAATAACTGAAGAAATGTAGTTTATAAATATATCTGAAATGTTTTTCTGTTGCAGCAAGTAGATCTGACTGACAAAATGTTTCTAAGATTTCAAGTTTAAATTTTTTTTGAGCATATAAAAGAGATTGTTGTGAGTTCATGATAGCAGTGATAGGTGAAAGGGCTCCACATTGAATAGATGGAACAAGCCTCATTAGTACAATATGAGCATGTGCTCACTGTCTACCCTTTGGAATAACTGGTGTCACACACTATGAATTTGCAGAAAACTATTTGTCCTGGCTGCTGTCTGAGGAGAAAAATACAGCCAAGTGTAAAACTTGATATGGCTTCAGACACAGAAATATTTGAAGCAGTCCACCTTTGCACAGGCCAAATTCTGAGATATTATAGTTTGTCCTCTATTTAACCTTCTTTGTCAAAATACTATTTAAGCTACAGAAAACATTTATTTGCCTTTTATGAAAAGTACATTTCTTCTTAAATGTATGGTACCTAATTGCAAGCTCATGGGAAAGATCATTTCTACCCATATACTTGTTATATTCTCCTGTGATTACATAGTTATTTTGTTTCCAGAACCCCATTCTCTTTCAGGACAATTTCTACATCAAATCCAAAATTTGTGTAGCTATTAAGAATTAGCACTTAAATAATTAAAACTTTATTTCTTAAATCTTTATATTTCCCTTTAGTAGTGTTGGTGGTATTTTCCATGGTACTTTCCACGCAAAGTAGATGCGTGCAGTATTTTATTGTCAAAATAATGTTTCAAGTAGTAAAATGGCAAGGGAATACTGACTGAGCTATTAATAAAACACACCAGCTTTTAGCTGGCAAAGCAGCCTTCTTTCCATCAAATATGTCTCAGCCTTTAATAAAGAAACTCAAGTGGTGTAGGTGAAAAATTACTTTTCTCACCCGGTCATCTGTCTGTCATGTATTATTCAGGTCACCACTGTTTGTCCTGAACTGTATCATTCTGTAGTTGTGTCAGGTATGAAATATGTTCGGTGTAATTCCATCAGACTTCACGAAGTTGATTAGAACAGATCACCTTTCGGCATGAGCACAAGTTATCTCAGCAGATTGAGTGAAAAAGACTTATTTATCTTTGCCTTATAATACAGAAAGAGATGAGCAAATTTATCCACTAACTCCAAAAGACTCATATTTTGTGTGAAAACAAACTGAAGGCAGTAATTCTACTGAAATACTTAAAAGCATGAATATTTCTTTGAAAGAATATATTTTTGTTTCCAACCACTAAAGACAAACCTTTTGCTACATACATTATATAACAAGCTTTTAATTATTCTTTCTCCTCAGCAAAATCAGTGGAAAGAAATAAATTGGTGTTCTTCGATAGGTTGTAAGCTTGCAATGACTCTTTGTTTCGTTAAAGATACCAATGTTGGTGGAGGTCTAAATATAGGCTGGTGGAGGTCATAATATAATGGTGCGTGACATATTATATACTAATTAGTAGGACACAAAATAGGTATGAAATACTTCATCAGATATTTTGTTAAGCAGAGGCCTCTTGTTTCTCAAGGATGAAATGAACCTCCACTCTGCAATAATTTGGGAGAGACATTTTTTAACATTATGTTCTTTGTGTTATGGAGAACAATTGTGCCAAAACATTAAGCAGCCTTTGCAAGATTTGTGATAACTCAGTGAAACCCCATCTCCAATACCCTCTCTAACTGAAAATATCCTTGCCTGGTATATGGCTCCTATAGTTACGGTGTGCACTTCCTAAAGCATTAAGTCTTGGCTGCAGAAAATCCAAGATAGGCTCAATCTGCTGATTCAGACCACGAGTCACCCGTAAACTGTTACACTACTTGAAATGTAGATCCTTACCTGTGAAGAATGCAGCTTTAAAGGCATTTCTTTTAAGCAGCACTAAAGGAAGTGAGTGTAAAGGAGATGGCAAAACAGGACTGGTGGGATTTAACAACCAACAACTTATTTTGGGCCACTGATTCTCTGCTGCAGGCTCACCTCTCCTCTGCCAAGGAGTGGAAGGCTTTGCTGCTTGGTTTTTCACTCTAGGTAAGTGCTTTCCTCACACAGTATTGCATGTTGAAGCAAAGCTGTGCGTCAGCACTTCCTTTTCCACTTTGTAAAACATGTTGTCTTGGCTGTCTAATTCTAGAAAAGAGTGGAGAGTATCAGGTCCTCTGAGGGGAAAGCTTAAAATACAAACACACATTTTCTGTTTTCTTGTGGGTCTACAATTTATTTAGTTTGGTGCTCACCTTTTTGGCCCACCAGTTGATGAACAGGGGCTAGGATCTTTAGTCAGAACTGAGATGTCTCTCAAATAATCAAGTGTCTTAATATGAACAGAACAAACTGTTTCACTGTCTAAGGGCTCCACCCAATGAAAGATCTGATCTTTTTAACAATATAGTACCAGTATATGACAATTTGCTTGGTTATTTACACCTTGCTGGTTAGAAGCTTTATGTAAAAGGAGAAGTAGGAAAGGCTTCCAGATTTACTTTAGTAAGTGACTCTTTAGAACATGGATGGAGGAGGGATGAAATGGAAGTTTTTGAAACATTTTCCCGCAGACACCTGTCTCTTTAGTGACCCATGAGGGTTACAAACTATTTAATTTCAGTTGGCCAAACTACATGCTCATCTGTGGTTTAATTCAGAGTATCTGAATGTCACTCTTGAACTATACTAGGATTTTCAGAATTAGTTCATAATTCTAACCAGCTTTCTAGACTTTATGTTCTGTGCTTGAGAAAAGTGCACAAAATGTGCTGTTTCTCTTTTAATATTTTATTAGGGCAATCGCCTTGCAAGAAACTGCTCTAAACTATCCCAGACTGCATGAATATAATTCAGAATCACTTCTGTTAGAAACCTGGACCTATTAAGCTAAACATTTTTTGTCAAAGCCTTATGTTAATTTTGATATTTTTATTTGAAATATGAAACAGTTAAACTCATATTTGAATTTTAATTTTGATTCCTTGAAATGAGATTGTTTAATAACTGCAGCACTTGCTGATATTTTGATTTGAATATATTGAACACAAATTTAATACATCAAGATAAAATCCTATATTTTGTTAGAGAAAAAAATTCTCTAGGCCTCTCATCTTTTTTTCCATGAGGTAAAATATATGAAAGATATCTATTAATTATAGTATGTAACATAACAGTAATAAAATAGAAGTACAATCATTGAATTTCAAAATGTCGATAATGAAATGTGCTTTACAAGCGGTTTACATAGTTGAGCATTTTTTTTTATCTTTTTTCCATCCGTTTTAGTGTTCAGTATCTCTGCTCAACAGAAATCTTCAAGAATGCTCTTTTCTCTTACTATTTCTTCTTTATTCACTAATGTGTCTCTTTTTTTCTTTTTTCTTTCTTCCTCCTGAGCTTGATAAAGAGCTGTACATGCTAAGGACAGTTAATGCAGATGCAGAGAGTCACATTCTGACACAAACTCTAGTCTCAGCTCCTGTTGAATCAACAGGTTCCAATCAAGTAATTTTTTGGTTGTGCTGAAATTTGGCCTAGTATATTTAAGGAGATCGTATAATTATATAATATCTGCACAGTGTGCTCTATGGAAAACACTAAAGCCCCATATAAATACTCAGCTCAATGTGTTTGCCAGTGTGGAAGGTGTAGACAAAATATACAGCATGCTAGCAATTGGTTTAAAGTCCAAGGTTACACTTCTATTGAAACAGAATAGCTTATACTGCAATATTACTTGACAGATAATAGTCTCTGCAGACATAAGTAACCGTAAAACCCAAAAGCACCAATCACATGCTTCAGATCCCATGAAGATGTGATCTCCAAGCTGTACCAAGACCTGGAAGAAATGTGATTTCTCAAGGGTGCCAGTGTATCCTTGCTTCTGCTCTGTTCATTTTGTGGGGAATGCTGTGACATTTTGTGGTTTTTTAACGTCTCAGATGCTGGAATGAGAAGATCAAATGAGTAAATTTCCTTTCTTTTTTTTTTTTTTTCTTTTAAGGAGAAAAAAAGAAAAATCTACTTCTCTGTTTACTGAGAAAATGTGTTTTACATATAGACATGCAGTAATACAAAGATTCAATTGAGAGAACAGATGAAGCATCCTGGATTCTGTTATTTTTCTTTAAACTTTGAATAAATCTTATGAATTTTTGCAACCTATCTTTTTATGTTTTGGGAATGGCAATACCCATCCCATTTCAAGAGAATGAAAGACTTTGTTTGACGGGTGATTCAAAAACACGCAATTGAAAAGTTCCTAGAGATTTCTCTGTGTATTAGGCTGATTAGAGTTCCTCAGCTTTCCAAAATATCTTTACATGAATTTGTGAACAGGTTAAATGATGTTATATGGCAGTAGAGTATGGTAGCAATTTCTGCCTCATAGCTGTCATGCCAGAAAAATATCAACTAAATATAAACCATGCCTTGTAATAAAATTCTCTTTAATGAAATACAGAAGTAATACTGTTTTGAGGGCATATAACCAGATTAATTCCCTGTGTACTTTGACAGAATTGCCTGCATTTTTTTTATATCTGTGTTGGAATTCAGCTCCAGATTGCTCGTAATGATAGTGGGGTTTGCCTCAAAGCAGGTGCAAGACCTTGATCCTGGGTTTGGTGAGGTTCTCCTGGATCCATTACTTAAGCCTGTCTAGGTCTCTCTGGATGGCATCTCGTACCTCAGGAGTGTAGATCGCACCACACAGCTTTGTATCATCTGCATACTTGCTGAGTGTGCCCTCAATCCCACTGTTGATGTCACTGATGAAGATGTGGAAGAGCATCTGTCCCAGTACAGACCCAAGGGACACCACTAGTCACTGATATCCATCCAGATGTTGAGACATGTAGTTGGCATGGATTTATGAAGTGGAAGTAATTTCTAATGAACCTCATACCCTTTACAATGAGACGATTTGGTAGACAAGAGGAGAGCAGTGATGGGTTTTTTTTAATGACTATTTAGCAAGGTCTTTGGCAATGTCTCTGACAGTATCCTCATAGACAAGTTGACAAAACACAGGCTAAACAACTGCATAACTATGTGGATCAGAAAATGACTGAAAAGCTGAGTCCAGAAAGTTAAAACTGGCTTAAATTTCAGTTGGAGGCAAATCACAAGTACTGTAACACAGGTCTTGACATTGGGACCAATAGTGCTTAACATCTGTATTAATGACCTGGACAATGGGACAGGATGAACCCTCAGTAAGTCGGCAAATAATACAAAACTGTGAGAAAAAGGGTTCTTGATGGGCTGCAAAATTAGGCTGAGGGGAATCTTCTGAAGTTCAATAAGAGGCACATCCTGCAGATTGAGAAGATTAACTTTAAGCACTAGTATATAACTAGCTGGAAACTAGCTCTGTAGAGGATCTTGGAGACCTCTTAAATAACAAACCAAATGCATCCTCACACAAAAGAAGGCCAGCACCACCAGTGGCTGCATGAGGAACATCAGTGCCAGGAGATCAAGGGGGGTGATCTTCTCACTACTTGCAAGACACAAATAAAGTATTGTGACCAGTTCTGGGCTCCTCAGTACAAGAAGAGTATGGGCTTACTGGAGTGAGTCCACTGAAGGGCAGCAAAGATAATTAAGGAATTGGAGCCTCTTTCATATGATGAATCATAGAATGGCTTGGTTGGAAGAAACCTCAAGGATCATCAAGTTCCAACCCCCTGCCACAGGCAGGGTTGCCAGTCGTTAGATCAAGTACTAGGTCAGACTGCCCAGGGCCCCATCCAGCCTGGCCTTAAACACCTCCAGAGATGGGGCATCCACAGCCTTGCTGAGCAGCCTGATCCATCACCTCACCACTCTCTCAGTAAAAAAAATCCCCCTGACATCTAGTCTAAATCTGCCCTCCTTTAGTTTTAAACCATTCTCCCTTGCCCTATCACTATCTACCCATGTAAAAAGTTGATTTTCCTCATGTCTGTAGTCTCTCTTTACATATCAGAAGGTCACAATGGGGTCTCTCTGAAGCCTTCTCTTTTCCAGGTTGAACAAGCTCAGTTCCTTTGGTCTCTTTATAGGAGAGGTGCTCCAGCCCCTGGATCATCTTTGTGGTCCTCCTTTGGACCATCTCCAGAAGCTCCATATCTTTCCTGCGCAGGGGACCCCAGACTTTGAAGCAGTACTCCAGTGGGGGCCTCACGAGGGCAGAATAGAGAGGGACAATCACCACCCAGCCACCCTTCTGCTGATTGAACCCCGGATACTCTTGGATTTCGGGGCTGCAAACACACACTGCTGGTTCATGTTAAGTTTTTTTTATCAACCAGGACCCCTTAAGTCCTTCCCAGCAATACTTCTGAGAGCTGGGAATGTTCTGCTTACAGAAGAGAAGACTCCAGGAAATGTTATTTGTGCATATAAATGCCTGACAGGAGTGAATGAAGAAGCTCCAGAAGCAATTCTGGAGCTCTATCTAGGGCCCTGCTATGTGACTTTAAGACACCTCTGTCAACAAAATTGACCATGACAAATGCATTGACTAGATCTCTCTTGACTGTAACATCACCTTGGATATTTAATCTGATGCACGTCCTTAAACTTAAGTATCAGACCATGATAGCACAGACCACTCATGTTGTGAAAGCAAGTAGGTCAATACTAAGATTTATTTACTTGAGGCACTATGTCTTTACTGTGGTTGGGTGGGGTATAGAGAAGTGTTTCCCATTCAACACCAGGTCTTCCAGAATAATAATTAACTAAATATAACATTCTATCCTCTACTTCAGAAAGGAATGTGTTAAATGGAGGGTGTGGTGGCTGAGGATGAGGTGGGAGAACTACCTCCAAGTGTTCCCAAGGAGAGGCATCCAGCTGCACGCTTAAAGACTGCCTCCTCCAGTAAAGAAAGGAGGGTGATAGTCATAGGAGACTCCCTTCTAGGAGGAACTGAAGGCCCAGTATGTCGGCCTGCCCCCACCCGTAGGGAGGTGTGCTGCCTCCCTGGGGCCTGGGTCAGGGATATTTCTAGGAAACTTCCTAGTTTGATCCGCTCCTCTGATTATTATCCCTTATTGATAGTTCAGGCTGGCAGTGATGAGGTCACTGACGGAAGCCTGAGGACTATGAAAAATGACTTTAGGAGACTGGGGAGGTTAGTTGAAGGAGCAGGCGTACAGGTAGTATTTGCCTGTATTCCTACAGTGGCAGGGAAGGATGCTGAGACGACCAGAAGAACACACCTTATAAACACGTGGCTGAAAGGCTGGTGCAAAAGCAAGAATTTTGGGTTCTTTGATCATGGGGCGGTCTACTCGGCACCTGGCCTGGGGTCTGCTGATGGGTCTCACCTGTCTCGAAGGGGGAAACGGATCCTTGCCCAGGAGCTGGCAGGACTTGTAGAGAGGGCTTTAAACTAGATATGAAGGGGGTAGGGGATAAAACCAGGCCTGCTAGAGATGAGCCTGGGGGAGCGGCAATGGGATTAGGGATGAGGCGAGGGGCTCGGCTGAAGTGCATCTACACCAATGCACGCAGCATGGGCAACAAACAAGAAGAGTTGGAAGCCATGGTGCGGCAGGCAAGCTATGACCTAGTCGCCATTACGGAAACATGGTGGGACTGCTCCCATGACTGGAGTGCTGCAATGGATGGCTACAAGCTCTTCAGGAAGGATAGGCAAGGAAGAAGGGGTGGCGGTGTGGCTCTGTATGTTAGAGAGTGCTTTGATGCTACTGAGCTTGTGGCTGGGGATGATAAGGTTGAATCCCTATGGGTAAAGATCAGGGGAAGGGCTGACAAGGCAGACATATTGGTGGGCGTCTGCTATAGACCGCCGAACCAGGATGAAGAGACAGATGAGGTGTTCTATGAGCAGCTGGCAGAAGCTGCGAGATCGCCGGCCCTTGTCCTCATGGGGGACTTCAACTTCCCTGACATATGCTGGGAATACAACGCAGCGCAGAAGAAGCAGTCTAGGAGGTTTCTGGAGTGTATGGAGGATAACTTTCTGATGCAGCTGGTGAGAGAGCCTACGAGAGGAGCTGCCCCGCTAGACCTGCTGTTCACAAACAGAGAAGGTCTGGTGGAAGATGTGGAGGTCGGGGGCTGTCTTGGACAGAGTGACCATGAGATGGTAGAGTTCTCGATTCTTGGTGGAGCCAGGAGGAAGAACAGCAAAACTGCTACCTTGGACTTCCGGAGGGCGGACTTTGAATTGTTTAGAAGACTAGTAGGGGGAGTCCCCTGGGATTCAGTCTTAGAGGGTAAAGGGGTCCAAGACAACTGGTTGCTCTTCAAGAAGGTAGTCTTACAGGCGCAGGAGCAGGCTGTCCCCCTGAGCTGCAAAATGAGCCGGCGGGGAAGGAGACCGGCGTGGATGAATAGGGAACTATTCTTGAGGCTCCGGGAGAAAAAGAGAATCTACATCCTGTGGAAGAAGGGACGGGCAACTCAGAAAGAGTACAGAGAAGTTGTTAAGATGTGCAGGGAGAAAATCAGAAAGGCGAAAGCCCAGCTCGAACTCAACCTGGCCGCTGGGATAAAAAGAAACAAGAAACCCTTTTACAAATATATCAACAGTAAGAGGAGGACTAAGGAGAATCTCCATTCTTTACTGGATGAGGCTGGGAATATGACTACTGGGGATAAGGAAAAGGCAGAGGTCCTGAATGCCTTCTTTACGTCTGTCTTTAAAGGTCAGACCAGTTATCCTCAGGGTACTCCACTTTTTGACCTGGTAGTCTCGGCTGGGGAGCAGACTAAACCACCCACGATTCAGGAGGAAACAGTCAGAGACCTGCTACTCCAACTGGACTGTCACAAGTCCATGGGGCCGGATGAGATTCACCCGAGAGTGCTGAGGGAACTGGCGGAGGTGATAGCCGAGCCGCTTTCCATCATCTATCAGCGCTCCTTGTTGACTGGTGAAGTACCGGAAGACTGGAGGCTTGCCAATGTGACTCCCATCTACAAGAAGGGCTGTAAGGAGGACCCGGGGAACTACAGGCCTGTTAGCCTGACCTCGGTGCCAGGGAAGGTTATGGAACAGATTGTCTTGAGGGAGATCACGCGGCAAGTGCGGGACAACCGGGGGATCAGGCCTAGCCAGCATGGGTTCACGAAGGGCAGGTCCTGCTTGACCAACCTGATCTCCTTCTATGATCTAGTGACCCGCCTGGTGGATGAGGGAAAGGCTGTTGATGTAGTCTACCTAGACTTCAGCAAAGCCTTTGACACTGTCTCCCACACTATTCTCCTGCAGAAGCTGGCAGTCCGTGGCTTGGACAGGTACACTCTTGGCTGGGTAAGGAACTGGCTGGAGGGCCGGGCCCAGAGAGTGGTGGTCAATGGAGCTAAATCCAGCTGGCGACCGGTCACGAGTGGTGTTCCCCAGGGGTCGGTGCTGGGGCCTGTCCTCTTCAATATCTTTATTGATGACCTGGATGAGGGCATTGAGTGCACCCTCAGTAAGTTTGCAGATGACACCAAGTTGGCTGGAAGTGTCGATCTGCCTGGGGGTAGCGAGGCCCTACAGAGGGATCTGGACAGGCTGGATAGCTGGGCTGAAGCCAATGGGATGAGGTTTAATAAGACCAAATGTCGGGTCCTACACTTTGGCCACAGCAACCCCAAGCAACGCTACAGGCTTGGGGCGGAGTGGCTAGAAGACTGTGTAGAGGAAATGGACCTGGGGGTGTTGGTTGACGCTCGGCTGAACATGAGCCAGCAGTGTGCCTGGGTGGCCAAGAAGGCCAATGGCATCCTGGCTTGTATCAGAAGTAGTGTGACCAGCAGGAGCAGGGAAGTAATTGTCCCCCTGTACTCAGCTCTGGTGAGGCCGCACCTTGAGTACTGTGTCCAGTTCTGGGCCCCTCACTGCAAGAAAGACATTGAGGCCCTGGAACGTGTTCAAAGAAGGGCAACAAAGCTGGTGAGGGGTCTGGAGCACAGGCCTTATGAGGAGCGGCTGAGGGAGCTGGGATTGTTCAGTCTGGAGAAGAGGAGGCTCAGGGGAGACCTTATTGCTCTCTATAACTACCTGAAGGGAGGTTGTAGTGAGCTGGGGGTCGGCCTCTTCTCTCGTGTAACTGGTGATAGGACTAGAGGGAATGGTTTCAAGCTGTGCCAGGGAAGATTCAGGCTGGATATTAGGAAATACTACTTCTCTGAAAGAGTGGTCAGGCACTGGAATGGGCTGCCCAGGGAGGTGGTGGAGTCACTGACCCTGGAGGTGTTCAAGAACGTTTGGATGTTGTGTTGAGGGATATGGTTTAGCGAGAACCATTGGTGATAGGTGGATGGTTGGACTAGATGATCTTATAGGTCCTTTCCAACCTTAGTGATTCTGTGATTCTGTGAAATGGTCCCTTGTTCAACTCAAATTATCCAAAACAATACGGGGACATTGCCACAACACTTAGTAGTAGTTTGTCTCCAGAGGTGTGAATGTTGAGGCCAAAAACACTTTTTTTTTTTTTTAGAATAAACTGGAAATTGTCAAAATTAATCAGTTTCAATTGTTGATATTGCTAAATTTCCACATGCATTTCCCAAACCGACAATAATATAGTGAATAAGTTGATGTGAATTTGAACGTCTCCTTTGTGTGCTGTAAATCTAGAGATTAATGGCACTGTAGATGTCTTTGATCAAGATCTCATCAGTAGTTAAAATATCTTAGACTTCAACCTTGTCTTTCTTGTGCAAATTAGATTCTGATTTTCCAAATATAGCAACAAACACCATATTTCTAATCATGCTATTGTTGAAAATCAGTAGCAAATATTAGTGTTTTTATTTGTCATTTCTTTTTCTTTAAAGAGAAAAAAGAAGTCTGTTGTACATGGCAAAGTGTTAGATGTACAAGGCAAATGGTAGAAATATTTGTCATCAGCTTTAATGAAAGTTTGTTACCAGCATAATTCAAACCATTTTCTTGTCAGTCCTTTATGCATAGGTGTTTTAAGACCAATACTGAGAAAAAGTCATTTTTCATGGTAGCAGCTGTTTTCACAATGAACAGCTGACCAAAAGCATGGGAAAAATAAAATCTAACTTTAATGAGCTAAGATGATGACTAAAAATAAATAATCAGCTGATCAGACCATGAGGAAAACCTTAACGTGGCAATGCTGCTAAATGTGGGCCTTCTGAGCTTACTGAATCAAGTAGATAGCTTATGCCTATTCAATTACTTCTCCTCTGATGAGGATATATTTGTATTAAGTTGCAAACATTTAACTGTGCTGAATTCTTCATTTAATAACACTTGCTCTGTGAGAATTCTATCTGCATTCATGTGACTTTGCCTTGTATGTCAATAGGCAGTTCAAGGGTAGACATCTTTAAAAAGAGTCAGTTTTGAAAAAAAAACAAAACATGAGTCAACATTTAGCTTCAAACAGAATTAGAGTGGAGCTAAATTGACATCAAAGAAGCTAGGAAGTTCGCCTTGTCACGATGTGAAACATAGTACGTTTCAGCAAGCAAATTCACAGATAGCATGTTGAAATTCAGTGAATGTATTAAACTGTGTATCGATTCTTTTTCATATTTACATATTTGAAATAATGTAATATATTCTTTGTGCTTATTTTTTGTCTAAATATATTTAAACTACAAATTTCATCTCCTTGTTCCAGAAGTGTATTAATTTTGTGCTGCATATTTCGATTTCCTGAAACACTGGTTTCGTTTCTAAGGTAAAGAACCAATGTTTGGTTGTAAGCTTTCACTTCAAGATTTTTCTTTATTGATAAATAGGCCATTGGATCAGAGTTAAGTATAATTTACCAGCCTATATATATGTATATATATGTATATGTATATGCATATAGTTATATTTATGCATTTTATAATATTGAGAAATAAATTGATTTAGATATAATTTTATTCTGAATGTATGTTTGATAAAGATACAAATCTCATGCAACCCCAGTACAGTTCCCATTCTTTACATCTATAAACATTGATTTGTAGAATTAAAGAGATTTAGAAAGAATTCAAGTTGCTATGGTACAAAATGGTAAAGTCCTAATCAGATGTCACTCAATTTAGGCCACTTTGAAGTTCACAACCTCCACAAGATTTCTTACCATTCAGCCTCTGAAATTCACTCAGAGTCAGGACAATATAAACCCATATCAAATTTTAGTCGTGTTTCAGGAGTTTGCTCTAATAATGAGAAGTATCTGTTTTTGTAGCGGATGAAGAAGAAAAAGAAGAAGAAAAAAAGCCTTGATAGTTTCTAAACAAAACAGTTTTTGGCACACATTTTCAAAATTTGAAGAGGGATGCATGGACTGGTTCAATGGAAATGTGCAGCTCATAACTTTACAGAAATAACACTGCACAAATCATTTCGATGTCACGTTTAATACATGTGAAACACCACACAGAGAATATGCTTTGTTACATTTTAATGAAATGCTTCTATCTGTGAGAGTTCAAATATCTATACTTGCTAATGGTTGGAACATAACATATTATCTGGAACATTCTTTGTTAGATGTCTTATCCACCAAGAATTTTGAGCTCCCACTGAGATCAAAGAATTATGAATTTGTTTAATTCTTTTTAAGCTCTTCCCTTGAGTTCAACACATTAAGCTGACCTTTAGTATACTAAATGATGACCTGTTTATTTGTTTGTTTGTTTTAAAGTTGTTTCTTCATGCTTTTCCTCAACTGATCCGTGGAACCAAGTTTAAATTTCTTTAAGGAATGTCAGTGACTAGTTTTGTAGATTCATTTGGTATTACCAAAGTGTTTTATGATAAAATGTTTTATATAAAATGAATTGCAAGAATGTAAAACTTAATGACATCTGGGAATCTGTAGCATCCTATGGAACTTATAAAATAACTATTTGGTTCCAAACAACTACAATGCTTTGAGTAATAATATTGCAGATGAGGTTTTTGTTTGTTTGTTTGTTTGTTTGTTTTGTTTGTTTTTTGTTCTAAGCACATCTAGAAANTGTTTCCTTCTGATCTGAGGCATACTTACCTCCTAGAAGATTTGTGTGGTTTCACTTTTCTCCTTTCCAAACATTAAGAATTTTTATATTAACAAGAAAAAAAATAAGATACAAACATTTTTTGTTTGTTTGTTTGTTTGTTTGTTTTGTTTGTTTTTTGTTCTAAGCACATCTAGAAACACGTTTGTTTTTTTTTTTTTCTTTTTTCTTTTTTTTTGTCCTGGAAATTGAATCTTGTCATCTTTTTATTTGATAAGAAGCTGTATTTTGAATTTAAAAGATCTCACAGTGGCATAAGGGAAAAACCAATCTCTCTTTTTACTATAAAAGAAACAACATTTCCTCAGATCAAATCTAGAGTTCATCTGGTCCGCAACACAATTTTAGATTCTCTTTTATGAGGCTTTTCCCAGTTGCAGAGCTGCTTCATACGAGATCTGCTCTGAAACTAATGCCTCCTAATGTATTAAGTTGACATGCAATGTCAGAAACAGATGTTGGTGGTATGGCAGAAGAGGTTGAACATTTCTGTCAACATTCTACTAAATTTTGTTGCTGTGTGACAGATGGCAGCAGAGGGGCACTCTAACAAAATGGCATCTGACATAGAAATATGCAAAGGTAAGTAGCTGAATTCCTCCGTGTGGAAAAAAATTCACCTATTGATATTTATTGATGCTTGTTGAACATTTATGGAGAACAAACAAGATGTCAAAAGAGCGAGGTGCTGGGTGGTGCAATTCAGCAGTGGTGGCAGCAATATGAAAGAAAAGCCACTTTCTGGACAGACATGCAGATTTTTACAAGCATGGCATGCAGGCTCTTGTTCACTGCTGGAGAAAATGCATAGCTAATGGCGGTGACTACGTTGAAAAATAGTTTTGTAGCTAAGAATTTGCTCTGCCAAGTAGTGCTATTGTGCTCTTTGTATCTGTTGTAGTTTCCATGGAAATAAAACAGGAAGCTTTACATTCAGAGCAACCTATGTATATTTCCATACCTATAAAATTAGTAAACAAGAAATATTCTTTCAATATTACTTCGTTTTGTGCAGTTTTGTATCTTCATCCCTTTGTTATTTAACTGTTCTTCTGTCATTTTGCATATTTAACAGTATTACATAATGATATTGATGGGGTGTTATGTACTAAGATCTTGGTGTTTACTTACTGAAAAAAAACCCACAATGTCTCTAATACTAATCACTGTATGAAGTTTACTTTGAAGCAATGTTTTCAAGGTAATTTCACAAGCTTCTATTTCTATTCTGCACACTATGATTTAGTGCGTGTATATTTTCAGAACTGATATTGTTTGATTGTATTTATAGCAATGTTAAACTGAAATAAGATATGCATGTAGTATAGTTATGAAAATACCTGTTCAGTAACTAGTGCTCTTACTGAGTCCCTAAATGTGTGTATGGTTTTCAGTGTTATGGTTGTATAAGATAGCTTGAGTGTGTCCCATTTTCACCCCATAAATTAAAGTTGCCTGGGGTCAACTGTAAGTTATGTTTATTTTTTTCTCATTGAAAGAATTTGCTTTTCACATTTATGTAACTTTTCTCCTTTTTTCTTTTTCTTTTTTTTTTCTTCTTCCCTTGGAACTGCCACTACTTTATGCATTTCTCCCTTCCTTTGAAAGATGCACACCCTCTGTCACATAACTAGAAACATTCCTGCAATGTATGCAATTTTATGTGTATGTTACCACAGTCCACATTCTTTTAAAAATAACCACATCTCAAATAAAGTAAACTTTTGATATCTCAGACAGTAATGGAGTGTATGTATGCCACCGCAGATATGTGTGCCACCACAGGCCAGGAATGGGTTATTAATCAGTAAGCAGGAAAGACTGAGAAGACTTATCCCATACTAGTGAAATTACTGGGACTGGCATTGCACAAAAAGACCTCTGTCTCTTAGCCTTAAAGAAAATCAAAATTGTGTGCTATTTAGTTTGATGTCTGTTTTCTTTTAGTTTATATGCAAATAGAAACTGAGGTGCAGCTAAAAAAAAAAAAATGAAAACAACATGCAAAAAAAGAAACTGAATAAAATACATCCCGTTTAATTTCTTTATTTTGTAGTGTTGAAATATATCACCTTTTTCTTTCTTATGAGGATCCTTGAAGGGCTTTTTAGTAGTAAGTTATCTTTTTTACTTGCTTGAGTATATGGATTTTGTTAGAATTGAAATCTAACCATGAAAATCTGAGTAAAATGAATTTTTATTGTATTCAGTGGAAGCATGCTAAAATCCAGCATTTTCATACATTTCATGATGAAAGTAAGGCATCCAACTTGGTTACTCTTTTTTTTATTATTATTATTATTATTTGTTTTAGTTCTTTTGATCTGAAGAGATAGGTACTCTCTTTTCCAAAACTAGCCTTTTCCACACATCTGTGTACTCTCTTTGGTCAGCAGTTGTTAGAAGTTTTCATAGACTTTTGAATCGATAATGAATGTGAAGAAAAAATGTGGTAATTTCACCCTATTTCTTTTGACCTAAAGAAGGAAAAAAAAAGGCATCTACCAGAATTGTTGTAAAATTTCCTTGTTCAGTGATTACCTTCACAAAGGCTCAGGAATGAATAGCCCGTTCCCGTTGTGTTAATGGAAGTTGAGCTGGTGGGATGTGGATCTGTTACACTGTCCATCATCTTTGTCTTGTATTCATTCTTCAAGATATGCGTTGAAAATAATTTTATCCCAGCTAAGAAATGCAACATTTTTTTCCCTTGGAATTGGTCAAGAAAGTAACACTTCTGAATATTATGTGACTAACTAAAGCTTATTTAACCTAACCATATGAATTTTCCTTAAAGTTTTAAACATTAAATTCTATTAGTGAAAATAAGTTAGAATAACTTAACAAAAGAAAATTCTCAATGCAATTAGTGAGGTAGCTTACATTTACTAGGACTGAATTCAAAAATCCTTCAAGTTAGAGGTGATGATAGGTGAGAATTGTAAATCATGCTTTTCAGAGTACTGTTTGTGGCACTTTGAAATGTGTTGCTCTGGTCTCAAAATAACTTCCTGAACAATCACGTAGTGTTACCAAATTTGATTGAGTCACATGACAGTATATGAAAAATCTGGGCGGGGGATGAGAAGGAAGGAAGGAGTGTAGAAGCAAAGTAAAAAGGAAAGTATGATTTCTGGCTATTAATTTTCTACAACCTTCCATATTCTTACGAATTATTTACTCCAGCGAACCAATGTTTATGTTATGCACTAGTTAATGGTCTGATGGAGTCTCTTTTAGTGAATTTTCAAAAAAATTGCAGGAGAAAGAGCCAACTAGATGAAAACAACAGCATCTAAAAAGCTGTTGAAGTTGTTTATAAATTACACAATTCAGTATACAATGACTGCAATCCAGAAAAGTAAATATCACTTCTTTATTGCACTGATCCTTCAAACTTAGTAATGTGTGCCACCACGAAACAGTGTTGTGTATTTTAAAGCTGTCATTTTTGAGTTTGAACAAAGTACAATAATCCTTAAAGGACGCTGACTACTAATAGGCAGAATTCAGTGTATTTTCTTTATCTTTAATTGAGTAGGAAGTTTTGATAGGTAGGAAATGAAGGTCGCAATCGGACTTGCTGCTGGAGAGCTTCAGTTCACAGAGTGGATCAGGACTAGCCACGCACAGTGAGTACTCTGCTACAAAGTTAATTTGCCTGGATACTGTTTGACTCACTGCTAGGTGAGGGAAGGTCTAAGGTGATACAGCATCTCAGCATTTTAAATATGCCTGCTGTGATCTATTATGCTTTATTTCACAGATTCTAGTACATAAAAAAAATCATGTCTGTACTATCCTTCTCTCAGATTGGCTAGGAAGCACAATCTTATTTCATGCTTATGGCTGTGTGAATGGCATGTGTGAGAATTTAAGATGCATTGGTTTCTTGAGTATTTAAAAAAAACCTTTTATAAAAGCATCTGATTACATTTCCATTGTCATGGATATTAGCGAGACAAAAGATATGTAGAAATAAAAATAATAATTTTTAAAGAATGTAGAAAAACATGACTACAGCAATTTGATTCTATTGGTGTTTAATGCAATGTTGAAAACAGAACTCTTAAGAAAGCCCTACACAAAATATATCATTAAGCTTCATGTGAGATTTGTTACAGATCCTTAGATTCCTCAGAATCCTATAGGAACATATTTTGTAAATGAGTACATAAACCAGGATCTAAAAAGAACAAAACTTTACTTTTGTATAGCAGATAAAGGATACTGTAAAATTAAAAGTGTGGTAGTATCTATTAGTTGAGTTTCACTACAGATATCTACATTATTGGGTTTGCCACATGATCATGATTTTACTTTTAAAAAATTCATTTGTATACTGATGTTTGAGAAGTATTGCAGAATACAGTTAGTGATGTGCATAAAATTTTATGTATCATAATAGGTAATTACCTTGCTGCTAGTTTGCTGTCTTCAACTAAAAGAAAATAATTGCTGAATAAACAATTAGCTTTTCCAAATACATGATTACATAATATTTCTATATATAATTATGCTAATGTGCAACTGCAGAACACTGTTCTAGAAAGAATGGTTATATCATCAGAACAGTATTTTACACATCTTTTTTCATGATTTCAAGAATCTTGTTAATATTTTCATTTTACACAATGTGTGACTGCATGTGGCTGG
Organism: Pavo muticus; assembly: GCA_016647715.1. Classification (NCBI taxonomy): domain Eukaryota; kingdom Metazoa; phylum Chordata; class Aves; order Galliformes; family Phasianidae; genus Pavo; species Pavo muticus. The sequence continues at coordinate 288,336 of JACDJE010000512.1, forward strand.
GGATAAGCTTTGCAGCTGGTTTCTTTACATTTCACTATTATAATATACAGTGGAGCAAAATACTTTTTAATTGAGATGCCAAGTGGGAACTGAAAAAGGCCACCTATTGGAGTTTTTGATTGTTGCAAATATAGAGAAATAGTACAATTTCCATTATTTTCTTTTAGAAATAAAAAGCTTACACTAAAGATCATTAAAACTGTTATTTAAATGAAATTGTGATATTGTCAGTGTAATTTATGCAGCAGGTAAAACAGAAAGGAAACATCATGAAACGAGTGACTATCTGAACAGAGAAGACACGGCGACTGCTAAGGCTTGTAGTATGTCATTTAACTTCTCAGTTAGCCAGCAGTGCTAGCTTAAAAGGGCAGATACTGAGGATAGAGTCTTAGTTCACGTCAATAGCGAGGCTTCCAAGGCTACTGCCCCACTAGTCCTTGCAGGTTATTTCTGACAGAGAAAATAAAAAACATCAGCAGGGATTCCATATGTTACATCTAAATCAGGGGTCAAAGAACTATAAGGAAAACTGGGGAAAAGTTGATGGCTACTCCACCAGAAACTGTAGCTAACTATTGGCAGAGTTACCAGTCTCTTTCTAATAAGGTCTCTAACATTGGCCATGACAGGATATTAGGACCTCTGTTCAAGATTTTTTTGCCTTCAGGCTCTTGCAGTGAATGTACTAGAAAAGGCTCCTAAGCAATTTCTACATACCTTAGGGAGGTGATAATTTCTACTTCTACTATTATTAAAAGGTGTTATTGTTGTTATTATTATTGTAATACATTTATTTATGTGTGATGGGGATTTTTTTGTACTTTTGGTTCTGTATTTATTATTTTTCTGTCTCGAGTAGAAGCAGCACTTCCTAAGTTCTTCTGCTTTTTCAGTTTTTTTTTTTTTTTATTGTGCCTTCAGGCAGAATTTTCCTAAGTCCAGTCAATTCAAGTGGCTGATTGACTGCAGGGTGAAGAGGTTGAGGAATTTCTGTCAGTAAGTCAGATTGCAGCAATAACAGCTATTTTCATCCAACACCATCAGTTCCCACTACCTGGACACCACAAAAAGTCCAAAAGATAAAATAAGCAGCGAAAAGTACTCATACTCTTCACTTACTCTGGAAGCTAATTTTGCAAGCACCTTTTGCCAACTGCTTTTTCAGAAATATTGCTGGATCTGGAATTAGGACTTTAGATTTGACTTCTTTCCCCTGCACTCTCAACTTCCACCCTGCTCCTTCAAACAGATCACTCAAAACAAGTCATGAGCTACTGCTCATGAGGCAGGATTGGAGCCACACTCCCACAAGAGAAGTGAATTCAGATTAAGCCCATTAGAAGGGTGTAGCTTGTGAAACAAGTATTAAAAGGTGTAAGAAACAGTATTAGCATACCAGTTCCAAGGAAATGTTTCCTTCTGATCTGAGGCATACTTACCTCCTAGAAGATTTGTGTGGTTTCACTTTTCTCCTTTCCAAACATTAAGAATTTTTATATTAACAAGAAAAAAAATAAGATACAAACATTTTTTGTTTGTTTGTTTGTTTCTATAGTGTATTCTCCTCCTCCTCTCTCAATACCTTATCTTTCTGATAATACTGCGTAAATTCCTCAGATTGGAAATTGAATTGTTTCTTTTGGGAAATTAGTGCTTTAGATGTAACCGATATAAGTATATTAAATGTTGATAGATTAATTCCAAATTAATTTGTGACAACTAAGAAGTTTTCTATAACTCAAGACTTTTCTGGAATACATAGGTTTCCTAAACTATGTAAATCATATGCTTAGCTGCAACTAAGATAAACTTCATACTGGCAGAGAAAGTTTAGGGATGGCAATTTTAGTGGTTTAGATTTAAGACAAGTTTTGAATAGAAGAAATATCAGTTATTTATTTCAATATCCTATAAACGTTAAATTGATCTGCTTAGCTGACAGACATTTCTTACTCGCAGAATATTAGACCAGCAGAACTTCTGAGCTTCTTCCTCTCCCATCTTTGCTGATTTTTGTGACATAGTGACTAATGGTTGAATGTTTTTATTCTGAAATCCAGCAAAGAACATATCCTAGAGGGGAAGATGGGGTTAAAGACATTAATATCTGTATGAAGAAGTATTATTTTATAAAATTCACCTCACTTGTATTACATTAATTTACTAGGTCTGAGTGAGAATGTGTTCCCTTTCTCTTTCAGGATAAAAATACAGCTGGATGCTGTGGAGAATACATGTCAAAAGCAATGTCTTGTATTTGAAATTTAAGTATTTGGATATATGTAGTTTATATTTGGGGAGGGAGGGGTCCAATGTCTGAAAATATCAGAGAAAAGAAAATTCATTTCATTCTTAGCACCTGAATGAACAATTTCCCAGGTAAGTACAACCTAAGAAGTTGGTCATATTAATACTAATAAATAAGAAGTTATGTATCTCTGGCATCAGTACATACAGCATCACTTGGTTTAATGGTTGCTGAATCGATTTGTGGTGATTGCAAATTTAACTGTTGAGTTTCTCTAGTCACTGGAATTATATAAAACAGAGCATATGAAAATCATCACTAGTGGCGTAGAGATCCTTTGATCGTTTAAAGGCAGATTCTTGAAGTCAAGGAATAAAATTCAGAACAAATGTAACTTGTGATTGCTTCCAAATGGTAGGATACAGTAAATCAAGTTGCAGCTTGGGCCACTGGAGAAATAAAACTGTGCTTTTATACATGAGTATGAGAATTTTCAAAATAGTTACTGTATTTATTTATTTATATAGTTTGTTTGTAATTTATAGAAATCATCACGGTGACATATTAGAGAAAATAAGCAAATGCACTTTTGTTTTCAGAGCTGTAGATTTATCTACACATACATTATTCATCCATATACCTATCTCCAAGATGATATAAAACATTTGCCTGAATCTACTTATTCTGTTTTCTGCAAGTTTCAGTGATTAGACTTTCCACTGCTTATGGGTAATATGAAAATTTACTAATTTTGAGTGCCTTCAAGCCTTTGACCTGATAATTCTGACTGTAGTTTTCTTCATGAGATAATAGTGGTTTAGTACTTTTCAGTCTGGAATTATGAAACACAAAAGAAAAGATAATTTCTCTTCTTTGTACTTGCTAGTCTGATAAAAGATGAGATATAATAAGTCATCAATTTGGTATTTATGGCCAAAGAGATGGGATTAGCAGTTTAATAATAATAAAAAAAATGATGATGGTGATAAAAGAATATACAAAATGAGTAACGCATAACAAAACTGCACACCTCCTGCTGACTGATGCCAAGTTACGCACCAACAGTGGCAGCCCCAACTACCAACTCCCCCCAGTTGTATTCTTCAGTATGACATTATACAGTATGGAATATCCCTTTGACCACTTTGGAAATGTGGAAATCTTTGTTCTGGGCCGTACTTTATTTTATTGCAAAGCTAGCATTCAAAAGGGTTTTGACTATTTTCCTCCCTTTCTCATAAACTCCCTCTTCTATGTTACCCTACACAATGAAGTCATCATTGTACTGCAGGTGTTCAGGAGTTCTCCTCTGTTCCAGTGCAGTCTGGATCAACCCATGGCAAATGGTAGGGCTGTGTTTCCACACCTAGAGCAGTCGATTCCGGTATACAGGACACCTCTGCAACTCAAAGCAAAGTGTGGCCTGTACTCTACCACCAAAGGATCTGAGAAAACCACTTAAGTGGTATCAGTTGTGGCATACCATTTGGCTGCCTTTTACTCTCATTCGTATTGAAGGTCTAACATGTTCAACATGGAAGCACTCAGCATTGGCATAACTTTGTTCAAGCCACAATAGTCCACTGTTAGTCTCCACTTTCCACTGGACTTTTGCACTGGCCATATAGGACTACTGAAGGATGAGCAAGTCTTGCTGATTACTCCTAGGATCTTCAGTTGATTAATCAGCTTATGGATGGGAACCAAGGAGTCTTGGTTTTAGCAATATTGCCGTCTGTGTACCATTGTAGTAGCAATTGGCAACTGCTGTTCTACTCTTAGCAACCCCATAACAGAAGGGTCCTCTGAGAGACTGGGAAAAGTAGAAAGCTGCTTGATATCCTCCATCTCCACAGCAGCCTTACCAAAAGCTCACTGGTACCCTTTTGGGTCTTTGAAGTACCTTCTCCAGAGGTAGTGTGTACTAAGGATGCACAGAGCCTCTGGGCCAATCACAATGGAGTGCTTTTGCCACTCATTCTATTGGGTTCACTTCAGCCTAGTTAGTGCTTGAGATCCTCCTGTCATTCCAGTAGTACACACAGGTTCTGCTCTTTTATAACTTGGTGACATAAGGATACACTGTGTGCTTTCCACTAGAATCTTGCACTCTGATGTATCAGTCCATTAAACCCACACAGGTCAATAAATTTGTTGCTTCCCTCCACCTGGTAGAAGACAAGTCCTCTCTAGTCTTAGTATTATTCTTTACACAATTCTTGTAAATGCAAATCAGAAATCTCTTTAGCAAGATCAGAAGCAAAATCAGCCATTCTACCCTGTCTGGGGAACTGCCCACTTAAATTTTCCTGAAATAATCTTTTGCCTTTGTTTTTCCTTGCAACTCACATATCTATGCCTCTAAGTTTGGGCCAGATTTTCTATCCCACTTCCCCATATTCTCTCTATGATCATACACGTAGAACCATAGAGTAGCACATGGTGTGTACCCACTATATCCTCTCTCTTGAGCAGAGGAACACTTACTCCTAATAGCTGTGATACTGGTTCATACAGACAGGGAGTAGGACATGTCCTCTTTGAATTGATGGAACTTTGGGGACAGTTTCTCCACAGCTAAGATGCAGACCTGTAGGAAGGAAGAGAGACTTTCTTCATATTTCTGGAACTGACCAGCCTATTCATCCGCTGTTTCTTCTACTCTGTCTTTCTAGGTCATTACTGCCAATGAGTTGACATGTGATGGTGGTGCAGTCTGTACAAACTTCCTCCAAATGGGTTTACATGCAATTGACTTCATCTAGATCTTCAGATAACTGCTCATTATCTAGGTCACCGTAAGTCACCTACAGCATGGCTAATTTTCTCAGGTACTGGATACCTCTCTGCATGGTGATCCGCTTGCCACAGCAGCATACAACATCTTCCTTAAAAGGATAGTTTTCCCTCCCACCTGATAGGAGTTGCCTCCAGAGGCTGGGGGCTTGTACCCCATTTTCCACTTACTTTGTAAATACCCCTTAGAGAAGGATCCCATCTGCTTGGCTTCTTTGCCCTCTAGTTTCAGGCTACTGTCCCTGCATCCAAGTAGCTAGGTGACAATGTGCTTTCTGGGATAATGTTTGAAATCTTTTTGCACAACTTGCAGCTCACCCAGTATGGTTACTGACTTAAGAGTTTTGCCTCTTCCTCCTGTTCTCATGATGGCCTTGATTCAAGAGTAACCTGCCTCGTCTGCATCTTCTTCTTTCCCCTTCTTAGTGGGAGATGCTTTCCTTAATAAATGAGCTAAGTTTTGCACCTATGTACTTCCTGTGCACAGGGGCAGCTGATAATGGCAGAAGTTGGTTCTCTTGTTCAGCTGCAGGGCTTGGAGTTGCACTTGTTTAGGTGTTAAGTTGCAAAACATTGGAGGTACCCAACGTCCTAGTGCCTGCTCATACTGTCCCCCACACTCTGCTGCTCATAACTATCCAACTTGGGGCAGTACAAAGATGACAGCAATGCTGAGTACAAATACCAGATTAGTCTCACAACTAGTAATTTTATCGTATTATCAAGACAGTGTTACACATTACAGCAAAACAATAACCCTTATCCAGATCCCACAGATGATCTACAACAAAACATGGAGAATAGATGGAAACATAAACACAACTCTGAGAATCATAGAATCACCAAGGTTGGAAAAGACCTCCAAGATCATCTAGTCCTGCTTTTCACCTACCATCAATATTTCCCCACTAAACTGTGTCCCCTAGTACACCATATAAATGTTCTATCCCAGACAAAACTAGGACATTTGCAAATTATATCTGGAGTTTGTGAAAGGCAAAAAATGTTGGGGAAAAGGGTATTCAAATAACAGCTTCTGTGCAAAATTTTATTTTATGTGTCTTAATAAAAGGCAATAGAAATTTTGAATGAAAAGGGTAGCTTCATTATGTGATTCACTGTTTCCTAAAATCAGAAGGAAGAGAAGATAATAGCACTGAGACATGCTCCATTTTGTATGCAATGGTTAGAGTACAGTGTCTAGGGGTGACATGCTGTAATGAGAAGCAGTAGAAGCTGCTACATCACAATTACTTCCATGATAACTACTAATTGGGTATCAGTAGGTGTAGAACTGTGTACGAGGATAGGAGAGAAGATAAAAAGCCACTACTATCTCCTTAATTTGCCTGAAAGAGCAAATTTCATATGGAAATACTGAAATTTCACTTCTTCTTCCATAGTAGATGAGATAATTTTTTATTTAGGAATAATTTTTCAGGCAAGGATCATAAAAAGCAACTTGCCATAAACTGGTAACAATAAAATATATGCAATTTTAACCTAAATTTTGTCCTCAAATTGAAAAGGTGATAGACTGTATCTTATGTTCTCAAAATATTATATCTGCTGTTCAAATAGACTGTCAAAAATGAAAATGTTAGGAATCAAAAAAATAAAGATTTAAGATAAATATCTAGGGAGAAAAAGTAGTATATAAAAATTTTTGTATTTCGTGCTTATTCAAAGTTTAAACACCTGTATTAAAAAATAATAAGCCAACAAACAAAGAAACAAACAAAACACCAAAAATCAAAATCCCAAACATATTGTTTCATATTTTGATATTATTTCCTACTCTCATTTTCAAAAATGTTGGTAATATTACTCTTAAAATTTTGGAAGGACAGAAAGCACCACCAGATACTGATGCATCTATTAATCAAAGTTTACAGCCTCCAAATTTGACAGCATGGCTTATCTCCTTCCCAGTTTTTGTTTCAAAGGCCAAAAAATGGTATGAGTGACAAAATGCTTCCAGAGTCCCCTCAGTATTACTGCATCAAAATGCTTATTCCATTACATATCCCTCTAAATTTTATTTTTGTTACTTTTTAATGCAAATAGATTGAAAATGAAAACCTGATTATTATAACCTTCAATGGGAGTTCTGATATTGGACTTAACCAGATGGAATTTTCATCATGAAATTAGAAGGGTGGCTTTAGTACATTACTGTTGTCAGATTCTACATCGTTTATGGAGTGACTCTGAAAAAAATATCTGAAGTGATTTTTAGCCAAGAGTAGTATTTACAATTCTATCTGTGGAACGTCAGATAAAATAAAATAATTATTCCCAGAAAGATATCCAGTTGGACTTGTGGAAAAATTCATTCAATAAATGGCTGGACATGTGGAGTTTCCCAAGAGATTGGTTTCAAGTATAATCATTGCAACTTAGTTAATGCATGTTAAGATTTAAAGATTTAATGAAGGCTTAGAAACCCCATAATTGGGAATTATACTCCTTTTCCATCAGTGCATTTATCCTGTTTATTGATTATTTTCTTATTTTTGTTGTGCTGGTGGAAGATTATCCAGACAATTATTTACTGGCATAGTAGTTTCGTAATGTATTTTATTTTCAGATTAAAGCTTTTTATTACGAGAATTGAACACATTGTGCACTAACTCAAACTCTGTTATTGTTAATTTATTTAAAGACATGCATTACAAATTCTGTAATATTAAATTACACCACACAAAATAGAATAAGATCTTAAATGGAATAAGATCTTAAATTGCTGTTTTCTCTCTCATACAATTATCATCTCTGCTATACAGCCATTAGCCATCAAAACAGTTCATTTTTTCATAGTACTATTCAAATCAGTAAGGATTATATCATAGTTAATGGGACTTTTCAAGTTGTTGCAAAACCTTTCAGCCATTTTGGAGTTTCTAAGAAGTATTTTCACTGCTGTTCATATATTTGTAATATATAAGAAGTCATCCATGTATAGATTTTTGTACTGCAGAATCTGACTAATTGTTATTCAATGAAGTACCATTTAAAATATTTAGGCCTTTGTACTTGCTGTAATGTAAATGAGATCAGAATCTGGCACTTCTTTTCTTGAATGATAGGTGCCTGGTGCTTTTAGGGAGGTTTGAAGTGTTTTCTAAGAGAATAGAAACGATTTAATCTGTGATTTATGTTGTAGAAATTTCTCACTCTCAAGAATGCTGCCACATATCCTTGTACCTGCAGCTGGGCTGGCTGAATAGGTTTACTGCCTCATCAGCTATGCCAGCTGAAATGTTTGAGTGATTTCTTCCTAATCCATTTTGATCCAAATTTGATGGGCAAGCAAAGAGTGACTATTTAAACTCTATGAGCTAAACCACCTTATTTTAATTGAAATGGGTGAGGAAGCAATCACATGCACAGCTCAGGAAGCAGACCTCAGACTGTGGTAATCTCCAGAAAGGGGATATGATATGAAAGAAACAAGGGGAGAAAAAGATAATAGGAGTTTTTTTCACCTGATGTAGTTGTTACCAAGAAAGGGCATATCTACATACTATATGTACCTAGAATACATACAAAAATAGAAAGGAGAAAGGAACTGTAATTAGTTTATAGTGTTGTATGAATCATAATTAAGTCAAAGTATTGGAAAGGTTCCTAAAACATCTATCTTTAAGTCCATATTTAGAAGGAAGATAGAATGTTCAAAATTTGAGTAAAATGCTTAGAATGACTAACCCAATCTATATAAAGGCAATAAGGTAATCAGCATACGTTTTTGCCCATGTTTCAAAACAAACAACAAAAAAGTTGAGTTAAATAAAGGCGGATCATTTTAATTTCTGATTAAGAAGAGAAAAAAGATATTTTCCTGATAAAAATTTCATCCTTTTATCTTCTGTAGGATGAGAATTTTCTGCAAGATGGTAGCTTTTTGTTATTTATGTATTTATCAATAAATATAAAATAACTGTGGTAGAGGAGTCAATTTAAAATAACTTTTTCCTACAAAAGTTAAACATTTGGTTGATGAATAAAACAAAAGAACTGATTTCCTTCCATCTCACTCTTCAAGGTGTATGAGTATGTAAGAATTCCATGTTTACACTTGTACTGTTATCTGTTTTCTCCTTACAGTAAAAAGATATTGGATTGAGTTGAATATATTTCAGTTTTTAAATGTTGTTTCAAATAGACTAATTTATTTGAAACTAAATGCACTACAGGAGTTCTATGTATACAGTCTTTACTTAATGTTATAAAGATGAATAAAGTGGTGGTGGTGGGCTAATGTGCGGGAGGGAGGTAGGGAGGGACAATACTCAAAAATCTGGAGGAATGATTATGAAGTGATTTTTTTGGCTGATATTTATCAGATTAAGAAACATTTTGATTATTTTCCCATTCAGTGTTCTTATTCCTTCTGTTCACCCTGGAGTTCATCATCAGATGATGCTGGTTAGGGGGATGACTTTAGTTTACAAGTGTAACATAAACATGTATAAATGTAACCCGACCACATAGCTACTCTGAGGTAATATTCTTGAAACCCTTTCTTACTTGCTGTTTTCTCTCTGACTTGCATTTGACAAATCAGCTATTGCATTCTGTCTTACAATTATACTCTTAACTTTTACATACGGTACCTAGTTAGATAGACTCCTAGATCTGATCAAGTTATTTAGGCAAAGAGTGGTAACAACTAAAACAATTGCATCAGCAGAAGCTACTCTTTTGTTACTTTTTTTTCCTCCAGCTCTTAATCTTGATGAAAATTACACCCTAATAAGTACCTTCATTTTTTCCCCTATATTATTAATGCTGTTTCAACTTGTTGTGTAACTCATACTGATTACAGTCCAATAGTAGTAATATTCAGTGTTGACAGCAAGTTGATTATGAGCCAACAGTGTGCCCTGGCAGCCAAAAGGATCAACCATACCCTGCGGTGCATCAGGCCCAGCACTGCCAGCTGGAGAAGGGGAGGGGTTGTCCTGCTCAGCTCTGCACTGTGCAGCCTCACCTCAAGCACTGTGTGCAGGTTTGGGTGCCACAATATGAAAAGGACAAAAAGCTACTAGTAAGTGTCCAAGGGGGGAGATGCCAAAGGGTCTTGTCAAGGTTCTGGCCCAGTTTGGCCCAGTTCCGTGACTAATGGGGCAGCGGGACCCATGGAACCATGCCCAGGGAGAAGGGAAGGGGCAAAGTGGAAAGGTAGGGAGATGGGCCTAAAGACAAAACAGTGTCAACAAGCTAAAGGAGAAAACTAATTTACTAAATATGATAGTGGAATGCGAGATAACACAATATAATACACTATAATTAGAATTGAAGCTAATATATGACATAAAATGAGAAAGTGTCCAAAACTGAAAGCCTTACTCTAACGCTGAAGGCTAGATGGCTAGTGAGCACACACTGCAGTGATGAACAGAAAGAAGTGGGGTGGTCTTGTGAATCTCAAACAATTCTATCTTTCCCCCTGAATGGAAAATGGAAATGGAACAATGAGGATGTAGTTCATTCTTTCTCTTCTGAAGTGGGTACCTGGAACTATCATCAACCCATGGAACTGCAGCATTAACTCTTTAACTCCCAGTGATAACATGATGTTATGATGTGGAATACCGATAACAAAAATCATAAAACCATGACAGGTCTAGAAACCAAGATGTATGAAGAGCAGCTGAGGTCCCTGGGTGTGCTTAGAGCAGAGCAGAGGAGCTGAGGGCAGGCCTCATGGCAGCTGCAGCTCCTCACAGGGAGCAGAGGGGCAGCGCTGAGCTCTGCTCTCCATGACAGCGACAGGGCCCGAGGGAACGGCATGGAGCTGCGTCAGGGGAGGGGCGGGTTGGGGGTTAGGGACAGGTATGGAACAGGCTCCCCGGGGAGTGGTCATGGACCCAAGCTTCTGGAATTCAAGAACAATTTGGACAATGCTCTCAGACACGGGATTTGAATTTTGGGTGGCGCTGCGCAGAGCCAGCAGTTGGACTCGATGATCCTTGTGGGTTCCTTCTAGCTATTCTATGGTTCCATGATTCTATGAATCTCCAGGACTTACAAGGTCACGAAATGCGTGAAGCTAAGTATTAAGTCTAGAATTTGACTTTGTTGTAATACTAAATATTTTAATCTCGCCTAGTAGTGTGAGTTCTCCTTTTATTACTCATTTCTCCTTAATGGTTATGAACAATGTTTGCAAGTTGCTAACATAAGAAAATAATTTTCTATTTGAAGTTGTCAGCTAATACTGGAAATGCTAAAGGAGTTTTGTCTATTATTTGATTTTGGTTTTAGGGAAAGGGTTTTATTTTGTTTTGTTTTGTTTAATATGCTTGGAGAACTGGATAGCCATTCTTTATATGTTCGCTATATTGTTGATTGTTGGGAAAATCATCTCTTAGAAAAAGGTAATTTATGACATGTGTTGGTATTTCAGAAAACTAATGAAAGGCCAAAGCCCAGGGACCTGAGGACATCTCATGCGATATATGAAGCTTTGAACTACTGTCAGCTTGGGCTGTAGGATTATTGTATGGAAGTTCTTAATATTTCCTAAAAAGTCTCCTTAGAAGACAAACTAACTTGCCTTGCAGGAATGTCAGGAGGAACCAGATAGCAGATCAGTGAGAGACAACATTTTTGCATGCAGAATGCAGCACACTGAGGAGGAAGGGGAAAATCCTTCTGTGATTCTCCTCCAGCAAACACCCCTGCCCCAGAAGGAAATGAGAAATCAATGCATTTTTAAATATCGAGAAGTGAATGCAAATTGTGTGCAACAGTACGTCTAAAATTTTGACTTGTTGCTGTTGTCAACTGAAGTAGAAGCTGATTTATGTTTATGAACTAGGGGCAGTAGTGAGGTTGATTCTGAGCCCTTGGCCTAGAAATGTGTCCAAAGGTTCTAAAAAAGCAGTGATTTTCAGCCAGCTGCTCAGTGCCCCATGAACTATTCTTGGCAGCATTCCTGCTGGCTCGTAAGTCCATAATGCTTGCCTTCACAGCTTATTTCACCTTTATTGGATCATGGATAACAAAGCCCAGTGCTCATTCATGCTCTTTTTTTTTTTTTTTTTTTTTTTTTTTTTTTTTTTCCCAACCTTCATCTATTATACTGCTATTCTGTGGAATATGTGTCACATTATTAGGATTTTTTTTCCTCCTTCCGATACATCACTCTTTTAAAATCACAGTTACATGATGCTCAGACTGTTTTGAACCTTAAAGTTGTGAGACTGAAAGTGTTTTTCAACTTCCAAGTTTATAAATTGCACTGGCTGACATAAAAATTATTCACATTTACAGGTAGGAAATGAGAAGTATTCAATAAAATCAAACTGAATATGAAAATACAAACAATGTTTTAAAGCAATTATATGCACTATCCTTGGAAAGCTATTTTGCAATTATATCAGGTTATTTGTTTACAAAACTGGAATGAACAAATGAGGAATTAAAATTCTTCTCATAGGAATACATTTTCAAATTATAACACTAATCAAAGAATGATCTTACTACGGAGTAAAATATGTATATGCATTAGAAATATTTCAAATTATTTTTCATTTTACATTTTTTTATTTACAGCTTTACTACATTTTTGTCCACTCTGTGGTCACCATTCTGCAGGAACTTATAAAGAAGACAGTCTTTCTTCTACAATATATGTTACTGTATTATAAAATGAATTAGAACAGATGAAGAGCTACAGTAGAGATTCAAACTCAAGTTTGTTTGGTTGGTTTTTTTTGGTAACAAAAATGACATGCTTAACATATTTTCATTCTGAAAATGTATATCCTCAGCTGTATTTAACAGTATTTATTGCGGTTTCTTAGCTGTCTTATGTCATTTCTGTTGCACTGGGTATCTTCACAAAACTTGATCTAATTGCTATGCTGCATAACCAATTGATTATGTATTTCAGTGCTGATTCCCAAAATCAACTTGCACCAGAAAAATATGCACTGGAATGCAAGTTCCTAAAAGGGCAGCATAGATTCCCCTCTAAGAAATATGTACATGAGAATATTGCCCCTTCTTAATCATAAAAGGAGTTTTACATAGGTCTTATGAGGGATTTGTGCAGTTTCCTTATGTTCAAACAGATAATGTGGTCATATTTCTCAAGTCAAAATCTAATTTAATTCTGAAAGAAACTGAAAGGAGAAGATCTTTCATAGCTTGGCATCTGGACCCTGTGATTACCTTCCAAAGATGAGGAGAAGCGGAATGAAGTCATGTGTAAATTGAACTCTGCTTCAAAAAGGTATAAACCATATTTTTTGTCAAATAGAAATAAAACATTCTTAAAAGTAATGTTTGGGCCTTTTTGGTATTTTGTGGGTCCTTTTTCATGGTAACACTCCAAAAAAAAAAAAAAAAAAGAAAGAAAAGAAAAGAGATATTTCTTCTTATATGTTTGACCAAGCAGAAAGTAATGGAATATGTAATATAGAATATAACTGTTTGGTATGCTTAGCTTTATAATCACTTGCATTGATGAGTTGCACTGTTCACCACATACTCTTTTGTAAGTTCAGGTTATATTTGAGAATATTTATGAATTTGGTTTTAGTAATCAGAACTGAATAATAATTATATTCAAATTTAATTGTTCAGAGCTCAGAATAGAGTAGAAGATAAAATCTGTGGAAAGCTGGTATGGAAAGGACTGTTCAGGTGTACAGAGGCATATACGTGTAACACAAAATCAGGTATGTAGATCACTCTGAAAATAATGCCCCCTTTTTATTTCCATGCAAACTGCAACAGACAAGAAGCACAATAACAGCATTTGATAGAGCAAATTTTCAGCAATTTCTTCTGCATAGAAGAAGTCAGTTACACATTTTGTGTCATAAGCACTTCCATGTTAGACACCAACTTGTCAGATTGTCTCTCTGCTGCCATTTGTCACGTGACAGCAAAATGCAACAGAATATTGGTCAGAAGATTCAACCCCTACTGCAATACTAACATCCGCCTCAGACATCATGGGCTAGGCAAGGAACTAGCAGTGAACACTAGGGTCAGTAATGAGTCCAAGCCTGTTTAAAGGTATGGATCATGGGGAAAGTGTATTCTAATTAAGTTTCCAGACAACACAAAACTGGGAGAAGAGTCTGACATGCCAGAGGGTTGTGCTACCATCTAGAGGGATTTGTACACTCAGATGGTCTTTATTGTACATGCCTGATTCTAGAAAAAGAATGAACTTCTGTAATTCTTTGATCTACAGATGCTGAAAAAGGCTCTTCAACTAACATTTATAAACTTTAGCTCAAAAAATTTGAAGACTAATTGGTTACCTAGCAACTCATAATTTGTCGGAGAAATATTTCCATTTTGTCTTCTAAATTCCTTGGGATCATCCATCATTTTCTTCCGCATATTTGGTTGAAATATTTGGATCAAGACTCAGAAAGGCAAAAAAAAGATGAAAACGTAAAATAAAACAAAACAAAAACAGAAACACAACAACAAGAACATCCACACCATCTAACTTCTTTTCTTAATTTGACTTAATTTGGTCCATTTCTTAGAGAAGAAAAAGTTCTTTTCTCTGCTTCCTTCATTTCAATACACAAAAAAGTCCAGCGATGATTGCTAGCTGTTTGTTATGTAAGGGAGATACACAGGAGAGCCTGAGGGAGGGAGGAAATAAAAGTATCTTTAGGAAAAATAATGTTTTATCCCAAAGAGTCAGAAAAACAGCATTTTTTTTTCCGTATTCCTGATAGAATAATACAGATGTAAATGTTCCATAATGAGATTCTCAGCTATTCATTGCATAACTGTTGGTCTTAGTAGAAATACATCTATTTGGTTGTTGTTTTACCTGTTCCAGACAGAGGTTGCCCAGATTATTTTCTTAGCACTCATCTTGACAAAGGAGACTTCACTTAGTCTATAAGTTCATGTATACTTCAGTATTATATTGATTCCTTAGATATACATTTTGAGTTTTTCTTCTATAAATAGCATTTCTTGGTATTTATATAATAGCTAGTTTTTGTCAGGCTTTTGCTGCAATTTCATCCATGAAGGAGTGATTGAATTTGAAAGCAGGTGAATGCTACCATCTCCAAACACAAGTGAATTTGCAGTTCACTTTCAGTTTAGTAATCCTGGAAAACTGCTTTGGATGTTCTTTAAAATAATGAATATGATCAAGTCAGAGCATAATCACTGTAAATTTAATCAAGTGATTATGACAGTAGATTCTAATGGCTTTCCAATATTTAATGTGTAGATTATTCAAAACATTCTATGGAATCTCTGTGGAAATACATAGCTTTTCTTTTCTTCTATGTAGCAGTGCCTTTGTGTAAGGTGTTCAACATCTCTGTTCACAGTAAAAAGTACCATCCCATATATCTACTGAATGCTTCCCTTGGTGACAGATTCCAGTAATGTTCATCATTATGCACCAATTTTATATGTTGCTTTAATGGTCAAGGCTGTTCAAACTTGGGTGCTCTCTTTTTTGATATTTCCACCCAGGAAAAAGAATTCTTTGCTGTGTGGTTCAGAACTGAAAACCTCTTTGGGTTAACAGGGTTACCGTTCCCAACCCAACTGTCAATCTCAATACCTTGGAACATCAGGTTTCACAGGTCAACCCATAGCTTGTTAAGCCATTTCAACAGTCCAGAAGTAGTAGATGCTTAGTTAAAATCTTTAAAATCTTTATTCTGTACAACTTTCATTATATTTTATCTGTTTCTCTACATTCCTTCTTAATATCACTGCCCTCTAACAGAATACATTGCTCTAAGAATGATTAGAAATATCCTTTACTCTCCCCACTGCAACCAATTGACCTCCAAACAGCAACAACAGAGATCTGGAAAATAACCTCTCTCAAATTTAAACTCTTATTGTAAGTCTTGAGTTCTTCATGGAGCTGGGAGTCACAGTAAAAGGTCAATGCATTGATACAGGGCATATTAGTGAACTGTACCTCATGTTAGCCCAAAACCTGTAGTGCTTGAGGTAAAAAGAGTGATAAAACGGCTATGAAAACTTTCCTATCAGTATACTCGTTATGTGGGAAGGATGCTTTTGTGATGATACAGGGAATCAAAGTAGTTATTCACAGATTCATTTTTGGTCTAACAATCAATTAATGACCCCAGGTCACAGAACTCTATTTTTTAATACCTCCTTATCTCTAAGCAGCTTAGGAAAGTGATGGCCTCTTGGTCATTTTCTTTCGTTCTTTTTTTTTTTAAAAAAAAGATGTCAAATGTCAAGGAAATTTGTATTTGGGATTTGAAAAAGCTCTGCATCTTCCACAAGAGCAGGAATGCGCTGATTAATTTTTGAATGTTTTCATTGAAGTCAGTATACAAATTATTGCTCATAATAATGTGTCTAAAAATGTTTTATCCAGTTTGGTAACTGGGCAAATAATTCACCACACAGCGATTACTTAGAGCTGTTATTTGCTTCAGAGTCCAGCAGGAGGTGACAGAGGAAAAACACTTTGTATTTAACCTTAAATGGGAATTTTATTTTTGCTTTAGCATTGGATATTTTTACACGTGGAAAGTGGTATTGAGAACGTCTGGTAATATTTCCACCCTTTGGCAATTGTGTTTGTCAAATTCTGAAGAATACAGAAGATACATGTATTATGACAGTGACAAACAAATAAATTAACCGGTTTGCTTAACAAGAAATACAGCATGATCCCAAATTTAAACTCACTTTGTTTAATTGTTCAGAATGAAAGAAATAAAAAAAAAAAAAAAAAAAGATTGGATTTGCTTGTAGCAAAAAGCTTTATTAGGTTAATTTTTAGAGAATTTCATTTTCAATTGTCACTTGTAATAGATAAACTGTTTCTAAAATGTGATCTATAGATTGCTGGCATTCCAACTTAATATCAGTAATTCATAATTTACAGTTATACATTCATCTTCAGTTTTAAGTTTGGGGAGTTTTGATTGTTTGGGGGTGGGGAGGGGAGGGAGGCAGCCTTGACAACTAAACAATTCTTTTTTATTTTTTTCCTTAAAGCGGAAGCCTGAAATTATGCCATAGATGCTTTGTAAGAAAAGACAAAATAAAGATTTCTCCTTCATTATAGTTTTTATTGTGGGTATTGTAATGGAAACATTTCTCTTTTTCTAAGTGCAAATGAAATATTAAATTTCAAATTAGAGTAGATGTGAATTTTACTACATTTTGCAATTCTTGTTCTTCCAGACATATTTGTCAGAACAGCAGGTGGCCTTATTTGAATATGCCCTATAATGTATCAATTGCAGTGGCTGAATCAGATCTTTGTTAGATCAAATCTCAGGTTTGATTTCTCTGATAAAATCAGAAAATTGTTTCTATGTGCTGTCACTTCATTCAATTTCAGCTTTTCTGACTAGAATTTTAAAAGCTTTATCTTTAGAAGTAGGCAACAACAATAGAATATAACTCTTTTTAATTTTTGATATGCCCTAAATTGTAAAATAAATGTAAATTTTTTCAATAAAATTTTGTGTATCCCCTCTCTCCTGGCTTAGTGTGTTGCAGTCTCACAGGAATCCATATTATCTTACTGTTGTTTTGATACTGGATTTCCACCAGGTAAAAATCTTTCTAATATACTGACTAGTTCTTTATGATCTTCTACAACTGGTTTTTCAGGACATAGTAAAAGGCACTGAATGTCTCTACTATATAGTTTATGGTTTCCTTTTGAATGCAGAATACATGACATTTTACCTATCCTCATCTGAACCTAAGCCGGGACCCTATGTAAAACATGATGGTCAGTGTTTCCAAACACTTCATGCCCAAACTCTCTCAAGCAAAGATTGGCCAGAAGAATCATCAGAACAGGATAGCATTCTGACAGTGTTTCCTGCACCTAATAGGGTAAGCATAGTAGACTCATACCTGGTGAAAACGCATATATTCCCCTTCTCCTACTACTTAAAGTAATCCTCTCAAGAATAACATAAATCTTTATAATAACTCCTACTGTCAGTTATAGTTGTTGTATCTTCTACATGTCACTTCTCCA
Organism: Pavo muticus; assembly: GCA_016647715.1. Lineage (NCBI taxonomy): Eukaryota > Metazoa > Chordata > Aves > Galliformes > Phasianidae > Pavo > Pavo muticus. The sequence continues at coordinate 306,392 of JACDJE010000512.1, forward strand.
GAAATTCTTTCAGCTTCATATTTGAAGGTTTCAAAATATTACTTATTGTCATTACTGATTTTAATTGAATTGCTGCAGTCTCTAGCTCAAGTACTCCTGTTGCTGTCTCATTTTTTTTTAGTGAAACAAACTTGTGAGTTGTGATACAGCTGGAGTACTGGGAGAAGAACTGAAGATAGTTAGGCCAAAGACCTTTGAGAATGAGAATGAAAATACCGATTCAAAGTGATATTTAATGGGCCACTTGTATAGTCAGTAAAGGACAGACGTCTCTTATCCTGCCTCTTGTAGCTTTGAAAGCACACAGCCAGCCAAAGAATTTTCCAATCAATTAATATTGCCTCATAAATGACTCTATTTTTATTGAATACTTGGTGTAGGGAGAATACCTACATACATTCATTCTGATGTACCACAGTTGTTCCAAAAGTCTTGATGACAATATCTATGTGCACAGTGACATTTCTTAACAGGTGATAAAACCCTCTAAATGTAAAGCTATGTTTGACTATAGTTCTAAATTTTAACTAATAGCATTTACATTTATAGACTGAGAAGAACAGCAATAACTTTTCTTTTTTATTAATTTCTTTATGATCATTCTTTCTTTATCTGAGTAATGCCTGATGAATCCAAAATCTACTGAGGCTCTTCACCCTGCAGGCAACTGTCTCAGGGAAGACAGACATGTAATTGTTACACACTAAATGATTGTTTTGTTGTTTTTTTTTTTAAAGAAAATATAAAGAGTCTCTTTCAGAAGGAAAATTGTGACGTGAATAATAACATGATGACATGTTATTGCCCTTCATCATGAGTTCTGGAATTCAGAGATAAGTTTTCAAGAAGGACATAGCCTAGTGGTTTTAAACTTTCAATCTAGAAAATCTCTTATATAATGAACAACAAATACAAATTTCACATTAATGTGCATATTGTAGCCTCTGTATATATGATTGTTTTGTGTTCTATACAGCTTTTCATGATTAAAAAAACCCAAACAAATATAACTGCTATAAAAATACCAAAGTACTTAGAGTATTATAAAAGATTAATCTAGATATAAATCTATTCATAACACAAAAACATATTCATTGTTAAAGCATGCTACAAATTCAAACTACTGATGTAGTCCATCTTCTAAATTCCTCACATCGTTGTCTAATAAAAAGTAAGATGCCAGCTATCTAACATAGCTAACATGACTGATGATAGATGTTTTGGAACATTATTATATCAAAGATTTCAGATACATTAATAATTTATTAATAAGACATACTCTTTTTTTTTTTTTGTTTGAAAAATATTGTTTTTAATCTCCTGTTGCTAAAAACATTTGAATGCCTAGTACTAAAAGTACAAGATCTTTTGAATATTCAAAGAGTCACTGAAAATGGTGAGAGACTTACAGCAGGTAAATATTTCAATGTTTAAAAAAAAATCCAGTGGTACTTCATTCTGCTCTTATAGTTAACAAATTGTTGGCCAGATGAGTTATTACGGAATCAAAGAACGCTCCTTTACTATTGTGTATGGCTTTTCAAATCACTTAGGTCATAATTGTTGATGAACAGAATGTGAAAAAAACCAGAAGAGACATTTGGGCATTCTCAGTTAAGACTTTGATATTTTTGGACATCTGAATTACACAAACTCTACTGAGATAGAAACAAACAAAAAAACAGAGCTGTATCAAATCCTTCTTCTTTCCAAGACTAAAAATTGTACTGTAGATGAATTATCATGTGCAGAATGAATATGTATTTCAAAATACATGATGAGCTCTCTTTTGTCTCATAATTTATACATACCGAAGAAAAGGTTCCATAGTATTACTATGGGACAACCTGTCTCTTCCAGTCTTCTTTTTATTATTTTAATAACAAATTTAAACTTGCTTGACATGTAATTCTAGTTTAAATAGGATATAATATTTTAAACACATTTTCCAAAAGTCTTTGTTGCATATGATTGAAGTTCAAATATCATGCCTGAAGAGTTTTGGAAACTTTGACAATGTCATCTGACCAACCAGACCATGTTTGAAATTGTTATCACTACTGCATTTGTAATTGAGCTTAAAGCTCAGTGCAGACAACCTGACAGGCAGCTTCTTGGAAGTACTGTGTCTTAGTAACCTTAAACATGGCTTTCCCTTTTGAACACTTTAGTAGCTGAGATAAAGTAGAAGCATTTTGGCAGCCCCACAGTCTTTGATCCAGTTTGTGGGAAAAAATAGTGCTGAAATGCCCTTTAGTCACAAAGTATATAAACCATAGCAGGATGACAGCTATCTGTCCTTTCCCTCCTCTTCTACACATAGGGTAGAAGTGGAATCATCTAAAACGGTTCCATTTAAACTGCAAGTTGGATCAGGCAAATTAAAAAATAATTTAAATGCCTTTAAAATCCTAAAATGTCATTGAGGATATCACAGAAATAAATAAATTAAGAAACAAAAACAAAAACATAACACAAATGTTGTCTTAAACTACGTACAATCACTGTAACTCATTGTACTCCTTGTAAGCATACTACATCTGATTCAGCAAATTCTATGAAATCATCCTACAAATACTTCAGTCCCTCCATTAATATTTCAAAGTTATTTCCAATTTCATATCTCCATTATCATTTTGAAATGAATCTGAACTACAAAACCTTTTTCTCTGTCTTCATTGTTGGTAGGTATGAAAGAGTAATGTTTTCACTGTGTGGATATTGCTTGCCTCTTAGTTTACCTATTTCAGAAGAAATCAGTCCTAAAAAAAAATGGCATTTTCATTGGATGATACTAAGCTGAAACCAAATCCATGCCAAATGACAAGGGCATCAAGGATGCACACTACTTACTAAGTTATTAAATCTTCAGCCTTTATTTATTTATTTATTTTCCAGGCAGAAATAGGCTAGAGTATCAGGAGACTGGAACTTAAATACATAGTTTGAGTTGGGGAAGCCTGAGTTTCTCCCCAGGTTACAGAGGATGTGTTTAAAGGGATTGAATGCACTCTGGAAGGAACAGCCACAGTATGAATAGTCTAGAAGACTGGACTAAGAGGAATTAAAAGAGTTTTAGGAAAGATAAATGTGAATTCCTGGACTTCGAATGTTCCTGCAGAATGTTCTTGCAGCAATGTAGGCAAACAATGGACTGGACTGCTTCAGAGCAAGAGTTTGGGCAGGAGACCAAAGGATGTGATTGTTCCACTACATATTGTGTTTGTGTTTGTTCATGGATATTATGTCCTGTTTTGGTTACCCATGCTTCAAGAGAGAAATTTTAAAAAATGAAAGGGTCCAGTGAAGAACCACAAAGACGATTATGCTTATGGATAACCTGACATATGAGAAAAGATTGAAATATTCTTTTAGCCTAGAAAAGTGAAGTCCTGGGAAATCACAGTCTTCAAAGTTTAAGTACAGAGAAGATGGAAGTTCTCTCTTCGCAAGGATTCACATGAAAAGAAGCAATGAGCACAAGTGGCTTGAGGAGAAATTCCAGCTGACATAAGAAAAAAAATATATCTTTATTGTGGTGGTATAATCTTTACTGGAAATATTCAGGATTTGGTTTGGTAGGGCCGTTGATAATCAGAAGCATTGTCTTCAACAGATGTTTGGAAGAAATGTTCTCCCGAAGTCCCTTGCAACCTAGTCATTTGTCTTTTCTTTGATTATATGTTCCTTCTTCTACCAATGGTAGGCATTCTCAAATAACTTGTTGTTTAGCATAGGGAAACAATAGTTAAACTACATTGTCCCTCTATCTCAACCTGTAGTATACATCTTTGAGCTTTTAACTTTTCTATCCATTTTATCAGCTACTAGACTTAAATATCTGATTTGCACAAGCAGTGGGAAGAAATGTTCTCTCATGTGTAATATATTTGTTACATGTTTAACAAAGTTACACACACACAAAAAAAATCATCAAATACAACCTAGTTATTAATAACAAGTTACGTTCTCCTGAGTTTGCCAGAAAATTGAGATTCTGAGTCTTCATCTGTAATAATTAATTTAAAAGAGAAGCAGCATTTCAACTTGCGTACAGATTGAGTAGGTAAAGTAACTAAATTTTTAAGACTTTTGGCTAAAATAGATACCATATACGGTGCTGATTTCATGAAAACTCTATCATGAATAATGACCTTTCAGAAGGCTAGTCTGAAGCTCATCCAAAAGAAAAACTTTAAAGTGGCATTTGAACTAACAGTGCCTGAGATCATAGCACTAAGTTGCTTTCCAATGAATATTGTGTTGAATTCAAAGCTTCCATGTTCTGTGAGATTTACTGAAACTTCCTGAGAGACAGCTTCTCCCTGAGTGGCCATAAGCATTTACACAGCTGCTAAAGCCTTTTGGCAGTTGTCCACAGCTGTGGAACCACATCTGGAGTAAATCTAAGTCACCATAAATTTCAGTACTTTCAGAACAAAACAGTGAAACCCACTTCTCTCACCTAGCAGTACCAAAGACGAAAAATAAGTCAATCAATTCCTGCTGTCTAGAGAGGGATTGAAGGAGAGAAACAGAGAATTTTTTTCCTTCTTTTTAGCAATAGTAAGATGCTATAATACTCTGATAAAGATATGGAATATAAACTTAGATAACTAAAACCTGATCTGGGAAATACAAGTCAAAGTCAGAGGACCTAATTCAGTTCCAGAGATCCAGAAAATAAAGCCTCACTTGGTTTAACTCTTAAGGGTGAAGGCTGGAATTTGAGTCTTCCTTTACATGCTGTCTTTATTCAAAACAAATAGCAAACAGCACATTTTCTTAAAGAGTCACATTAGTTTTTTGGNATCACTCTTTTAAAATCACAGTTACATGATGCTCAGACTGTTTTGAACCTTAAAGTTGTGAGACTGAAAGTGTTTTTCAACTTCCAAGTTTATAAATTGCACTGGCTGACATAAAAATTATTCACATTTACAGGTAGGAAATGAGAAGTATTCAATAAAATCAAACTGAATATGAAAATACAAACAATGTTTTAAAGCAATTATATGCACTATCCTTGGAAAGCTATTTTGCAATTATATCAGGTTATTTGTTTACAAAACTGGAATGAACAAATGAGGAATTAAAATTCTTCTCATAGGAATACATTTTCAAATTATAACACTAATCAAAGAATGATCTTACTACGGAGTAAAATATGTATATGCATTAGAAATATTTCAAATTATTTTTCATTTTACATTTTTTTATTTACAGCTTTACTACATTTTTGTCCACTCTGTGGTCACCATTCTGCAGGAACTTATAAAGAAGACAGTCTTTCTTCTACAATATATGTTACTGTATTATAAAATGAATTAGAACAGATGAAGAGCTACAGTAGAGATTCAAACTCAAGTTTGTTTGGTTGGTTTTTTTTGGTAACAAAAATGACATGCTTAACATATTTTCATTCTGAAAATGTATATCCTCAGCTGTATTTAACAGTATTTATTGCGGTTTCTTAGCTGTCTTATGTCATTTCTGTTGCACTGGGTATCTTCACAAAACTTGATCTAATTGCTATGCTGCATAACCAATTGATTATGTATTTCAGTGCTGATTCCCAAAATCAACTTGCACCAGAAAAATATGCACTGGAATGCAAGTTCCTAAAAGGGCAGCATAGATTCCCCTCTAAGAAATATGTACATGAGAATATTGCCCCTTCTTAATCATAAAAGGAGTTTTACATAGGTCTTATGAGGGATTTGTGCAGTTTCCTTATGTTCAAACAGATAATGTGGTCATATTTCTCAAGTCAAAATCTAATTTAATTCTGAAAGAAACTGAAAGGAGAAGATCTTTCATAGCTTGGCATCTGGACCCTGTGATTACCTTCCAAAGATGAGGAGAAGCGGAATGAAGTCATGTGTAAATTGAACTCTGCTTCAAAAAGGTATAAACCATATTTTTTGTCAAATAGAAATAAAACATTCTTAAAAGTAATGTTTGGGCCTTTTTGGTATTTTGTGGGTCCTTTTTNATGTGGTTATCACATTTATATATTTATATACAAATATATATATATGTGGAATATATAATTTTATGTGTTCCATGAGAAATTTTTGATTAGGTTGACATTATACTATTGTTTGAAATGGGTCTCATAAGGTGAAACTGAGATGTTGAGAATGAGGGAATGTATAATTTATAAACTCTACTTAATAAAGCATATGTTAAGTATAGCTCTGTGTGGAAAAGGTTATTTATAGCTTGATTTATTATATTAGAGTTCTTCTTGATAATAGAGTTATCTTACCATTGTAATTGAGCCTATCAGTCAAGATTAGAGATGACATTTTACATGTCTGAAGGAAGATGGCAAGGCAGGGCTATGAATCTGCAGTAAGTGCCAAAGTTAGCAAGACAATCAATAATACAGAACAACAGTATTTTCTTAACTTGTATTTTCCAAATCTTTTAAATCTGGAGATAAATTTCATGTTTAACCAAAATAGAATTGCTGCTCAAACCTCAGTGACCAGCCACCTCTACTGTTGTGTTTTTGTTTTTTTTTTAAGATAGATTTCAGATACAAGATATTGAGTGAGCCAAGAGAAGACAACAATACATCTGGAAAGATGCATGTTATCTGAAGTGTTATCTGAAGTAAAATCTCTTTGCATAAATTATCTCCATCTTGTTCAGGGCAAGACAAAACACATGACCTACAGAACTCTAGCAGAACTCTTTCCAGCCAGACCCTGACAAAGCCTCTCATAGCTATCCACAAAGTGTGATTACTGTGATTCCGTTCTTCAACATCTCTATTTCAATGTCAAAGTTTGTTTCCCTACACAAATGAACAAAGATTGATATCTTAATTTCAGGGGGAACCATTTTAGAAGTAGGATGTTGACACACAAATTAACTTGAAATTCAGATTCTCAAAGACTTTTATTCACTTAATTCTCATTTCATCCATAAATTACTAGAGTCAGAAAGGAAACATATAAGAAGGAGTGGAATAGAGAGAAAAAGGACAGGTAAGTTTGTAGTGAAAGAAAGAGACAAATCATGAAAGTAAATTTCTTGCTTCACTGTTTGTTCTGGTAGTACTACCAGCTTTACAAGTAATGAAATCAAACGAATATGAAAGAACTGATGAGATGTGAAAAGTAACTTACAGATTTTGCACAATACATGAGAATTCTCCAGCAAAGCCACTGCAGGCTTTGGCCTTCAGATCAGAAAATGTCATTGCAAAGGTGGCACAATAATATGAGAACAGGAAAATTGAAGACACTATTATTTTTGATTGACTACATAGGAATAGAGTTGCTGACATTTTTCTTTTTTTCCTTTTTCTTTTTTTCCTTTTTCTTTTTTTTCCTGATTTATTTACACAATTAATTTTCTAGCAGAAATAACTACAGACAGTGCTGTGTATAGTCTTCACTGTCAACTGCACAGAAAAGTTCCAGATATTTGAAACTTTTATTAGTTGGAATTATTTTTCCTCTGAACTGCTTTTAGTATATATTAGTGTAATAGAACTGTAAACCAGAACTATGTTTTTCAGCTTGTTTCAGTAGAGCCAGCTGTATGAATGATACAGATGATCACAAAACAATTGGGTTTTAACTATGTGTAGTAAAATGACTCTTACACCTTATGCAAAGCATAGTAAGAACTACATTTAACTGAAACAAACAGGTGTTTTGTTGTTGTTCTTTTGTTTGTTACATACATATCTACCAAAATATTGAAAGCCAAAAAACTATGGAAATTATATTAGAAGCTTAAAAAAGGGACAGTGGAAAACAGAATCTAAAGTGAAAAAACCTTTTGCTCTCCTGCACTACTATTCTTATCTGTAAAAATTCCACTGTCTATGCCACTAGTGGCATAAGAGACCCCTTGCTTTTTGTATTGATCCCCAGTACAAAAATATTCTATAGGAAAATAAATAATACTACAGCTATTCAATGAATGGAGACAATCAGCTTTACAAGGAGGAAATCAGTTTAGCGTCTGTTCCTTTCAAAGGCAAGTGGAGAAGATGTATAGCAGAAAACCTCAAAAGCATTAGTGAAAACCTTAATTCAGATAGGATAGGAGAAAATATCACTAGTACCTCCTTCATCACAACACAGTTTCCTTGTCATGCATGATTCAGTCCCTTTCCTACCTGTATTATTATGTTTATATTTTGTTTTATCACTCTATTCAGATAACAAATTACTTACTAATTTGAATGTAATCAGTTACCTAAATTACTCCATGTTGCCTTTTTGAAAGCTGTGTGCTCCTTGATACAAAAAAAAAAACCCAAAAAACAAAAAACAAAAAACCAATCCTTGTCTTCCCCATCTGTTCAGAATCCTGTCTTTTTATGCCGTTAGATTTGTCATTGAATATGTATGAAGAATTTGGAGTTGGTACCTATCTTCTTTATTTCCCTTCATATTTGCTTCTTTCTTCTGTACTAATTAGAACTCAATATTGCTACTGGAATTAAATTAATGCATAGGTATTTATACAGAAAACTTCAATATATTTGAAAGGATACTACATGCTTCTAAACTAGAACTCAGACAAACAAAATTATTTTAAAACCTTTTTGTGTAACTTCAGTGGTGTTTATTTTTTCCCAAGTGGGTGGATTGTGCTTTGCCCTCACAAAGTAACACTGGCTTAAATAAAGTAAAACATTGTCATTCTGCTAGCGGACTTGAGCACCTGTCACTTGATGCAGAACAACTTTATTAGTAGTAGTAGTATTTGTCAATAAGCTATGGATAAAGAAAGGCTGCAGGAAGGGTTTATATCGACCAGATTTGCTAACTACCAGCTGATTTACGGACTGTACAGCTGAAAGAAATTGTTCTGTTTCCCAGAATGGAGAAAAATATGTTTCCTTAATACCTGGAATTCTTTCAGCAAAGAAGCCATACATGGTCCTGCCTCACCTCTTGTTTCCACATACATCAAGATTTTTTTAGTTTTTAAAATCTTACAGACTTTATTTCATCTAATAATGAGTTGTCTAGATACTCCTGCATGATCTTATTAACATCTTCAGTCTGTTAAAAATGGATATACAGATATATCTGTACAATCACTATATTATGTTCTTGCCTACATCTTTCCTCCACCATAAAAAAAATCAGATAAATATAGAATCAATCTCCAGACCAGTACATACAATTTAAGCTCTGAGAAACTTTTGGTAAAATTGTGTTGTCCAAAGAATATCAAATAATAACAACTGAACATTTAAAAAAGTAGTTTTATGATATATTCAGTAACCATTCCCAGTATTTCTAAATCAGTTTAATAGTTGAAATATTAAATATGTATTAGAAAAAAAATACAAAAATCTCTGGGCTACATACAGTATCTGATATTGCTTTTAGTTCCTGAAATCACTAAAGGAATCAATACATATATTTATGCTTTCTTTCACACTAGTAATGTCCTATTGTACTAGAATTAGTTCCTCTATCCAACACTATTTTCTATTCTGGTAAATCATATTTTGTCTACTTAACGACATGTTCAGTTTTAATTGAATGGAATGTCAAACTGCATGTTGTGATCCTGCAAGCAGTTAAAGCATTATCATTCCATGCAAGTACTGAAATAATTTCAGAAACTGATAGAATACTTCTTGTTTCTAAATTCTAATTCTTGTGAAATGCTTGCAAATTTTTGTGAATAGAGAGTTTTAGGTAAGACATTATCTGATAAACAAAAACCAAAATAATTTAAAATTTGTGTGAAAACAAATTTGCATTTCTTACTACTGCTACCTTTTTAATCTAGATTTTGATATCATTTTTGTTTTGCTCTTTGCAAAAAGAAGTCTATGGATAAGACTAATATGAAAAAAGTTTGTGGAAATAAGTATCAGATTTCTCATTTTTATTATTGAGGATGGAATAATTGATTAGAAAGTTGGGTATTGTTTGTTTGTTTGTTTAGTTTTGTTGAAAAATGCATTATAACCCTTACAGCAGTTTTTAATTGTAGTTAGAATGTTTAAGTGATGTTACGGTATATAGCTATGTAGATTAAAAAAAAAGGAAAAAAAAGTTTTTTACTTCACTTTGGAGATATATATTTTACATGTGTACTTATTTAAATTAATATTTTGAAATAGAATGGAAGATTTGTTTACCATGATTCACGTAGGATATCTTTTTTTATGGTCCTATACAGTCTTCACTAAAAGGAATAGACTTCTGATTCCTGCCAGAAAATTTTGGTATGCTGGACAGTTTTAACTGAACACATTAATCATTTGGCAGTGAAGTTATTATTTGTATTTGTATTTAGTGTAGGTGTAATTAAGCTTCAAAGTGAACACTTTAAAGTTAACATCTCATTATAAGCAATGGAAGACATTTACATCTTTTTTTCTAATTTTGCAGTGTTTTGGACTTCTGAGTGAATGAATCATGTACACTGCAGAGTCTATTTTTAAATAAGAAGAGCTTGAAATAGAAAATAACACCTTTAAGTTATTGAGCAATTTCTTGATGCCTATGTTTGGTCAGTTTTTATTCATATTCATGGCAGTGCAACTCACATTATTTAAAATGAGACGCGTTAAGCCAACAAACATTAAAGATTTTAGATTTGTTGTTATTATTTTATTTGTCAGGTTGGAAGGTAGGAAAAATTCATTCTCCAAAAGAGTAGTCAGGTGCTGTAATGAGCTGCTGGTTGAGTCAATGTCCCTGGAAGTGTTCAAAAAATGTTTACTAAGGGACAGTGGGGAAATATTGGTGGTAGGTGAATGGTTGGACTAGATAATTTTGGAGGTCTTTTCCAACGTTGGTGTTTCTATGATTCTATTTATTTTTTACCCTGCAGCAATGGGGAATACAAATCTAAAATATAGTGCTAAAGGAAGGAGAGAAAATAACTCTGTGACTGTGGCAAATCATGGATTGTGAATACCAGCACTTTTTTGGACTTCTTAAGTTCAAAGTCTTTAACTGTTAGCTTTTGGAGAAGTATGAATAATAATCATCATTTAATAAAATGAATAGTCTTCTGCATTAGTTTAAGGCTGTCACTGCTACTTCCAAACGAATGCATGTTTTTCTCATGCAACTCAAAGAGTAATTGAGTGGTTACAGAGCAGTGGAGCACCATAATCTTGACAGACTATCTCTTCTGTATTTTTTATTTTGTTCTGTTTTTGTGGTTTTTGTTATTTTTTTTTCCTACTAGTTTTTGAAGGGAGATCTCATTCCTGAGAATGCAAAATGGTCAAAATGAATTTTAGGATCCAGAATTTAAGATGATAGCGCTATTATAAAGGTTGCATGCTTTCTGGAAGAAACGGGCTCTCTCTGGAAGAAAATATAAATTGCCTGAAATCTTGTTCACCATGTTATTATAAAATAAAACTTAAGTTAAAGCAGAAACTTTAAGGCAAACTAAAGACAAATGGTAACTTAATACATGATAAACTCCATTATATAATAGCTGGTCAAAATTCTGCCAGTATCTGTTTATAGGGTGAAAATTGAGGAACTTGGAGATTCTGGAATGACAAGAAACACATAAAGGAACCACAGAAAAGGGGAGATTCCAAGAGCTTAATAACACACTGGAAAAATGCCAAAGATGGATTTATAAACGTTCTATCTACAGTCTGAGGGAATTATTCCAAGGAGCCTTAGGTAGCAATGTATGTATTGGATCACATTTAACTATGTGATTTTCTTGTGGGTAAATGTTTTCATGAGCTCTATTATAATGTTTTACAAGTAAAGTAAATGTATGAGGGCAGTATAATTTATTTTCTAATGAGGGATCAAGTAGTTTATTTCTATTGCACATGTTATTACAGTGACTGTAACATGCTGTGGGAGAGCTGCATGATGAGCAGTCACATCTTGCTAACACATCTTAGATGATAAACAGATGGAAATAATGGAGACAATCCATGTTGGGACATGCAGCACAAATTATTTCACAAATATAATTAGCATGAATTACTATTTAAAAGCTTGTTGTATTTTTTTTTAACAGCCTCCTCCCCTGCCCCTTAACAGTTATGACCTTGTCAGTTTGAGTCTTCAAGAGCAGCTAGAATTATGATGGCTGAATGAAGCTCTAAAGAGTTACACATTTAGTTTGGAGAATTTAAGAAGTTTGGATACTAATCTCAGATTTATCCAAACTAATCCTTGGAGGTCCCTCTCCTTCCTCTTCCACATTTTCCTCCTCCTCCCCATAAGTCTGACTACATCTTTTTTCAGATTTCATGTTTGCACTGACATTGTCCTTTCATGTTTCTCTTGGAAATTTCACATCTGGTATTGCTTTATGCTCCTTGTTATTATAAAATCACATACTCTAAGATATCCCCAAATCAGGGATTTCTTGAGAAGTTTTAGCTACTTGCTCTAGCAAAGCCTCAGGACTGATGAGATTGAAGTGGCAAAAATGGAAACAAAATTGTCAGGCCCATCAAATGAATTTCTAATAAATTTTCTATATAATTTAAAGCCAAAAAGGGACCACAAGACATCTAGTCTGATCTCCCGTGTAAAACAAGCACTAGATTTTCACCTTGTTATTGCTGCATTGAACCCAATGATTTGTGCTTGTGAAGTGTGTTTTCCAGCAAAGTATTCACTCAATCATATAAATGGAGTCATGTTTTGTTTTTTTCCTTAATTATTTGAATTTGCCCATGTCCAAACTGGCCAGCCTCTAAATATTTATCTTTAGCTTTAGTTTGCGAGATTACAGAACATTTAGGTGCCTATTTTATCCCTACTGGGAATTTGCATTCAATACTTCATAAAGTATCCTGGTCATTCTAATTTTTATTTATTTCTTTTCATTTATTTATTTTATTTATTATTACTATGTGTGTGTATGTGTGTGTGTGTGTGTGATTTAAGCATACCAATATTTAAGTTTTCCATGTCTCACCTTTTTCTCTGGACCTTGAATCATTTTTATTCTGCACCCTGTCAAAGTTTTCTATAATTTTTTTTTGAAAATGCAATCTGGATCAACAAAGTCAAAACTGCCTCTCTAATCATACTCAATATTCTTTATCTAGATATCAACAGATCAGCTTGTCACTTTTTGCCACAGCATTTAACTAGAGGCTCATACTGGATTACTGGATTCCTTGTCAACAGTGAACACTTTGGTTTTGGTCTTTTTTTCTTTTCCAGTAGACAGTTTTATGATTCGCTTGAAAAAAACACCCAGAGTTGGTGAAGTCATAAAATCAGAGAATCACCAGGGTTGGAAAAGACATTCAAGATCATCCAGTCCAACTGTCCACCAACCACCTATATTTCTCTGCTAAACCATATCACTTAGTACAACATCAGAATGTTTCTTGAACACCTCCAGGAATGGTGACTCCAGCACCTCTCTGGACAGCCCATTCCAGTGCCTAACTACCCCTTCAGATAATAAATTTTTCCTGACATCCAGCCTAAATCTCCTCTGGCACAACTTGAGGCCATTCCCTCTAATCCTATTGCTAGTTACACATAGATGAGAAGAGGCCAACACCCATCTCACCACAGTCTCCTTTCAGGTAGCTTCAGAGCTTCAGAGAGCTCTAAGATCTCCTCTGGAAGTTATGAGATGGAACTACACTCACCTTTCTCCTTCCCCTAAAAACTGAAGTCAGAATCACAAATGTAAATGAAAGGCAAAAAATGTGAATTAAAGTCTCAAAAATAATGCATTCTTGGAAGAAAGTTTGCAATCAGAATAAAACATAGAAAAACTCTTATATTCTCTTTCATTCTCTCACAAAAATATACGTTTATCTTTTTAAGAGCACATATGCTATGTGGTATCACTACAGCACACTGGAATGACCAACATTAACTTTTCTAAAGTCTGTCCTAATTTAAATTCCTCATTCCTGTAAAAACAGTTGTGACTTTAACTTTATTAAAGGGTACATTATCTGAACCCATTCAGTCATCAAGTGACACAGATCACTTTCCATGACTGCCTGTCTTCATTATTTACCACTGTGCCAATCTTTGTGTCATCCTATAAATTTTATCACCTCTGATTTTATCTTTGGTTTCCAGACAATTGATAAATATTGAAGGATGTCATGCTTAATATGAACCCCCTACTGAAACTCTCAGAAGCAGCCTCAGTTGATGAGTGAGTATTGCTCACTGCCTACTACATGCTAAAATGTCAGCCTGTTCTACATCTATTTTATTTCAACTCATCTTGTTGAAAGTGTATTGTGTTAATTAACACTGTTAGGAAACAAACATTAAAGGAATACATATAAATCATTTCTATATATTTTTAGTATTCAGGAAAGTGAAAGGCTAATTGTACAGATGAAAAGGTACAGAAAGCTTCATGGGCTGAATATTCTTCTGGATCCATCCTGGTCTGAGAAAACACATGTAGGATAGTCCTCTACCAGTTTTACCAACATCATGAAGCATAACACAGATCACAATATATACCTTCAGCCTGTATAAAATAGAAGAAAGCGCTTTGAACTTTCACATTTGAACTAGTCAACTATAGTTGATGGAGCCTGCATTCTTCTCTTCCATAGTAAGATAACATTTTTAATAACCAAATATTCTCAAAAATTATCATTTAAAAATGTCATAATAAATGCAGCTTTTTTTTTTTTCACTTAAAGTACTTCAAATAATTATTTAATAAAAGGGAGAAATTAGGAAAGATTTACTGATTAATCACCTTCTCATGTTTTTGAGGTACTGATGACATTGGGTAAAAAGTATCACAATTTCATATATAAGCTTATTCCTGAAAAAACATGAGAAATAAATAAATAAATAAAAAGGCCTAATAACCAAATAATGTTTCCAAATCTCAAGTTTTAAGATGTTATTGTGCACTAATAATTTGGTATTATTTCAATGTTTATTTCAAAGGACTACTGTACTGATCCAAAAAAAAAAAAAAAAAAAAAAAAAATTGCTATCTTGTAAGGTCACATAACCCTTATAAAAATGATTCTACCTGTTAGATACAATCTGATGCACTATACAGCAAGGTTTTGAGGAATTTTTTCTGACATTTATACCCACAGAGTGATTTGGGCTTTGGCCAGAATACTATAGTTAATAGCCATTCTTTTGTGAAAAGTGTTTTGGGATTTTTAATGACAAGCAAGAAAGGGCTGAATTTTGTATTGTTTTGAAAAGGACAGTTTCATGAAACTGGTAAAAGATTCTACTTACCTTACTGAAATAATTTCTACAAACATGATATTATATATTTTAGAAAATTTAAATATATAAAATTTAAATTTAAATAGCAAATGATGCTTCAGTTATCCTTATCTCTACAAATCTATAAAAATGTAGACATTTATGTAACAAATTGATTGGAAATATATGTTAGTAACAGATTTCTGGAATTATCAACCTGTCTACCTGTCCATGGCAAAATTCTAGACACATGGAAATTCATCTTTAAAAAATGGGTTGTGAATTTATTTTATTGTAAATTAATTATATTTTTAATTTTATTTAAAATATTAAAGTGAAAATTGGATGCATATGCTATACCTTATGTGAGGGGTGTTTTGTTTTGTCTACAGGGTTTCTGCAGAAGACACATTATGCTTGTGACTATCACAGCAGCTCTGTGGCCTGCAGTTCACATGAAATACTCTAAGCAACATCAGTTTTCTCTGTTGTTGTAAAGGGACCCACATCTAGTCCTTTGTGTTTCGCTGTCATTCCCTCAGCTTTTCAGGTTGTCCATTGACTTCCTTCAGGCTATGGATATAGTAGGAAGTAAAGTGTAATTCCCTCTCCTCTCTTCATAGTTTCTGCCTCTTTTGCAATATCCTTTGGTTTAGGGAGAAAGGTCTGGTTTTATGCATGCTCCCTGCTAGTTGAAGGCCCTACCTTCTGATCTTTTCTGTGTAGTTTCTCTTCCTCCCTGTCTTGGCTTGTTCCACTTCCCTAGGTGAAGAGCAAAAGTGGAAAAAGCAGCAGTTTCCACTCAGTTGTAAGATAGGATGCACTCTGTACACTGAGCAGAGAGATTTCCAACAGCTACACAGGGCCATCTTTAGAGTTTCAGGTGCCCCAAGCAAGACTAGATAATAGTGCCCTAGATGAGGTCAGAGTTGGTTTAACAGAGGGTTTCAGAACCAAAAATGAAAGCTTTTGTGTCTCTGTTCAGAGGAAAGACAACCATTAGAACTATATCTCAGTGTCACGTTGTTAGGGAGAGATGTTATTAACATCACTGATGCACATGTGTAACAAGCCAGAGGCACAAAAATGCTTCCATGTGGTTAAAATGTAGGCGCTTGGGCAATGCCAGTGGACATTTTACATTTAAAGGGACAGAAGTGACTTTCTGTGGTAGACAAATGAGCTCAAAGAATACTTGCCCCTATCAATGCCCCTTCCACTTTGGTATCCCATGTGGACACTTGTTTAGAGTTCCCCTAAGGCTGACCCTGCAGCTAGAGTGTGTACAGAACAAGATTGCCTACTGTATGAGAAGGAGGAGCAGAGGGTTCAGGCCCCTAATCAGCAATGACATTTCTGTTTCCTGACACTGCAGAACGAGGAACAAGGGGTCACTCAACATAGGAAACTCAAATGCAAACCTGCCAATTAAAGGAAACTTATAGTTAGAAGGAATGTCACAAGAAAGGAGACACAAACACGCAGAAAGAACAAAGACATTTTTAAAGACGAGTTAAGAAAATAATCAGGAACTGCTGCTACTCTAGGGAAGAGAAGGTTTTTAAAAAATAAAGTATCTATCTATCTCAGCACACACTGCACAAATAGTTTTAAAATATATCACGTGCTTTAGGAAAGTCAGAAAATGAAGCTGGTGAATATTGGGTTAAATAAAATAGAGACCAGAGATGATAAGGTACATGCAAAACTTGATAACAGATAATAGATGATGGAGCCTTAAGGATTTAAAACTGCTGAGAATTCACTCTCCAATGTTATCTCTATGGCTAGATAAAAAATATAAAATGAGCTTTAAATAACCTTGAAATGAATTAAAATTGTGATTTTTTTTTTTTTTTTTAAAAATGATATATAGGCATATTTGAACTTATACTTGAAGAATCTAAAAGGGAGGAGGGATAAAGGGCTTTTTGTTTGTTTAGTTTTATTACTTAATTATTTATTTTAAGTTGACGCTCTCTCCTTCCCTCTTTCCTTAACTATTCCAACCTAATGGTGAAAGTTGTTTCTTATTGTGAATATAATGAAAATGAGAAGAAACATTTGGTCAATTCACTTTTCCAGACAGATCTTAGTGCATGACAATGGACGTGGACTATGTGAAATACACTCAGACTAGACAATAGTAGAAACTCTCTAGCTGTGGAAATAATAACAAATCTGGATTCTGTACGCCATAAAATTTCATCCCATTTGCAACGATATTTGAATTTTACTAACATTATTTTCAATTAAAAAAAGTATTTTTAAGACAACATTTTATACTGGTTTCAACTGAAGATACAATTTAGATTTCCAGTGTTTTAATGTTAAAATTCAATATATACTTGAAAATTTTGATGGAATTGACTTCAAATAGGGAATGTGGATTCCTAGTAATGTGAAACACAGTTTTGATAGTTTTTGATGTTTCAGTTTGTAATGATCTTTTGTATCCTGTCTCAAAGCCGTTAGGATTATGTCAGCCAAGCACACACTGATGATGGAACACAGTAGTGTATTATTTTAGTCTCCTCATTCGCGGTGGGAAGACTCCATGAGTAAGGCCTGATACCACTGCCAGCAAAAGATCCAACACTCTAGACTGAGGAATTATCCCCATATTAGAATACTTCTTTCAGAAATTAAGTGGGGAAAAAAAAATGTACATAAAAAATAGATATTATCAGTTCCTTTAATTTCTTACAGCTGTGCACAATAATGCCACTGGACTTACGGGGAATTTTTTGGGGCTGTTTTAAGACATGCTAGAGCAATTAAACTCTTACAGCTTTTCTCCTCTAGGTGACCCAGTGATAAGCAAACAGAATATATGTCAGCAAGATGTGGTCTTGCTACTTACATCTATATAAAGTGTATGAGCTTCTTGACTCTTTGTCTGAGCTCAAGTACATAATTCAACTTAATAATTCATGTATTCTATTTAACAATGACTACTGTTATCTCAAGACAATAATGTTGCTCTCCTACTGTCCAACCATTATAAATTTTTTTGTATTAGAGGAAGTATAGATGCCTCACTTAAGCAAAATGCTACCAAATAAACAAATCAAGAAGATATTTCTCCTCTCATTCATAGCCCTGTTCAGATGCTACATTGCTGTCTCTACTCTCATATTGCAAATAAGTAGTCAGGGCAGATCATGCAGAAAAACTCCTGCCTCCTGACCTCACAGCAGCAGACCTTCTGAGAAATCATTGCCTCTTCTTTCTAAGCTAGAGTACATATGCATAATGGTATTAAAAAAGCTAAAGATTTAACTAAATATAATTTTCTTAAAACCTTTATGTATTACTATTGAGATAAACAAGGTGTTCGGATTTGTACTGACCTGAATTTATGTTCCATAATTTTCTGCTAATTTTCATACAGACTTTTATAATTAATGACTGAGTACAACCTTGTCACCTTATTATGTTCCAGATAACAATTATAGCAAATCCTTTGTTTTTACTTTTAAAGTGAACAATTGCGTAAAAACATTAAAACATATTGTGTCTCCGAATGCAGAACCCAAAACCTGAAATGTATTTCCTGACAATACAATTCATTCACTCTTTTCACAAATTATCTTGTAAACACTGCTATAACAAAAATTATCTAGAACAAAGTAAAATGGAAGAATTAATGTCTCCAATATAAACAAATACACAAAGCATCTATTTGTATTCCTGGAGAGATATTTATGTAATGCTTGAAGAGAGTAAAACTGATCAAACAGTTCCAGTTTAAGTTATACAATTAGGATGGCATTAATTTCTTAGAGAGGTTAGTGAGGAAAATACAAGCTAGAGAAAAAATGAAGTCACTCAAAGAAAAGAAATCTTAAAGCGTTCTGTTTCTTCAATTGTTCATTAACCAAAACAACTTGCACCTCTAGGGCCCTTTTCATGCAAATGCAAGCCTCAAAGAGCCAAGTCTTTAATTACACATCAGCACTGGAGAAGTATACAGGAAATGAATGTGGTAAGCCTTGTAAACTAGCAGAAACCTTGTCGCTGGAAAAGCAGTCATGCATTGGAGGATTATTATTGTCAATAAAACAAACTTTCAATCACTGACTTGGGCATACCAAACAAGAATACAGTTAATCAAACACATAAACACATATTCTTCCCTTCTCCAGTCTTAATTGCCCCTACACTCACCAAGGGTTACACACAGTTCATGGAAACCTCTCTGGTGGGGAGGCAAGGTAACAAGAAAAGCTTGAGGCAGATGCAACCCCATGGCTGTCCCTGCTCCATCATGGGCTGCTCAGCCACATTTTATCAGGGGTGTTCCCCTGGCCCCCAGCCACCATCATGGCTGCCAATTTTGTAAATGCATGTGCTGAAGGGCCCTATGGCTCCCACTGCCCAGCCCACATGTTCAGGCTGTGCGCAGCACAGGGCAGCGCTTCCCTTTTCTGCACAGCTGTCCCTGCAGCCTCTCACTGCCCAGGACCTATAACAGGACAGCCCTCCTGAAAACATGCAGCACAAGGAGCACTTTCCATGTCCACTCTGTGTAAGGCAGAGAGATGTAACTGTTTCCAGCAACACTCTTGTTAATAATTATCCATATACTGCAAAGAATCTGCCTGAGCTTCATGCTTTAACAAGAAAATTCCAAATATAAATCCCCATTGCTTTTACAGGAAATTTTAAACAAAACATGAAATGAATTTTGCTGCCTCTCTGCTCTCAGGAGTAGTACCGTTGACATCTATGGTGCCATGTTAGGATTATATTATGCTTTATAATGAAACTGGAGAGTATTTTATATTGATCTCTATAATCTTTTCGGCTTACATAAGCCAGGATTTCATCTTGCATTTACAAGCAACCAAAAACCAGAAAACTATGTATCATTTCTATCAAGCAGTTTTATTTACACATTCAGGTATTATTGATAAATATATTTACAGTCCTGGGAATAGACTAGAAAGCAGATTATAAGTTTCGAAGTAAAAAGAGTGTATCTGGTGCATGCATATAGGTTTACATTTAGAGTTAAATGTCTATTGTACATTCTCACTTTCAATCCATTCATATGTATATAAAAAGCTTTTCCCATATTTCATAATAAATATATATTGATTCATATTTCTGTATGGAATACTTGTGTATGTAATCACAATATCACGTAACGGTGGACTATATTTAAGCAATGTGTACTTCCAGATATTTCTGTTATTGAAGTTTTCCCAGTGTTTGGCACTTCTAGATTTATATATAGAAGTATTATTTATATATTTACATTTATCCCAGAGCTAGCTAGCACAGCTAGATTTTCCACATTGTACCTTACTACAACTTTAGTGCCCTGTGAGAATACTGCTGTAAGCTGACTCTCTTGTTTTGTGTAGTTTTGGGTCTTTTTTGTTGTTGTTTTTTTGGCAACTGCTATTGCTCTTTACCGGAGGTGGGAGAATGGACTAGATGGATCTTTGGATCAATGTCCTACAAAGACTCTTAGGATTAATTCTAGCCTTGCACTGTCTTACCCAAAGAGGTTGAGATGCCACTAAGAAGAGAGACACCAAGGTGTCAAGTCTCCTTGTAGGAAGAGGACAAGTTATCATACACCCTGTTTTCTCAATCCTTCTTTCAGCTTCTGAGATGAATGTATCACTTCCAGTCACCTGAAAAACTACAATTAAATTTCCTATACATCCCTGAGGTGTGAACATGGAAATTTAAATGAGTAAGGTCAACCTTCTAGGACTTAGGTAGAATGGAAAAGATCACAGTCATGAGGTTTTTTAGGTGTTTAGTTTTTTTAGAAAGCAAACTGAATGATGCTTAAGGATCAAAAAGAAGTCTTGAGTTCCATCCTCAAAGAAATAAAAAATAAATAAGAATGACAAACAATGGAATAAAAAAAAAAAATTACTTTTGTAGGAGATAAGACAATGTCATGAGCATGGTTTTAGTTTGACTTTTCTTTTCCCAATCCAATTTGATAACTATTTTAGGATGAGCTTTACATATAGTGGTAAATTTTGCCAGTTTAGCAGCAGGACCAATGTGGGAATAGTATAGTAATTAGTTGTTCTAGTAATTTGAACAATTCTGTGCAGAAAAGAAAAAAACAAAACAAAATTAGAATCTGTTGTGTTTTAACCTGGCAGGCTGCTCAGCATTATCTAGTGGTTCACCCATTCTCAGCAAGTTTCCTGTTGATACAAATCTGGGAGGAATGGCTGACACACCAGAAGGCTGTGCTGCCATTCAGTGAGACCTGGACAGGCTGAAGAGTTGGGCAGAGAGGAAGCAGATGAGGTTTAACAAGAGCAAATGTAGAGTCTTGCACCTAGTGAGGAATAACCACATGCACCAGTACAGGTTGGGGGATGACCTGCTAGAGAGGAGCTCTGCAAAGAGGAACCTGGGTGTCCTTGTGGACAACAGGTTGGCCATGAGCCAGCAGTGTGCCCTGGTAGCCAAGAAGGCCAGTGGCATCCTGGGGTGCATTAAAAAGAACATGGCCACAGGTCAAGGGAGGTGATCCTCCCCCTCTACTCTGCCCTGGTCAGGCCTCACCTGGAGTATTGTGTCCAATTCTGGGCTTCCTGGTAGAAAAAAGACAGGGATCTCCTGGAAAGAGTCCAGAGGAGGGCCACAAAGATGATAAAGGGCCTGCAGCACCTCTCTTCTGAGGAAAGGCTGTGTGATCTGGGTCTGTTCAGCCCTGAGAAAAGAAGACTGAGAAGGGGTCTGATCAATGCCTATAAATATCTAAGGTGTGGGAGGCAAAGGGATGAGGCCAGACTCCTTCCAGCGGTGCAAGGCAATAGTACAAGGGAAAATGACCACAAACTGAAGTGCAGGACGTTCTGCACAAATGTAAGAACTTCTTCACAGTAAGGGTGATGGAGTGCTGGAACAGGCTGCCCAGAGATGTTGTGGAGTCTCCTTGTCTCCTCTGGTGACATTCAAAGCCCAACTGGACACCTACCTGTGCAACCGGGTCTGGGGAGCCTGCTTTGGCAGGGGAGTTGGACTCGATGATCTCTAGATGTCCCTTGCAGCCCTTACAATTCTGTGATTCTGTGATTCATTCTCCCTTGTTTGAGATTGGGGTGAGAATTAGAAAAAAAGTAAAGCCTGTGATTTGTGTTAAAGACAATTTAATAGGATAGAAAAGGAAGGGAAAATTACATTTATAATAAAAGAATATAGAAAACAAATGATGTGCAATTCAGCTGCTCACTGTCCGTAGACCAATGGCCTGAGCAGTGACAGCATCATACCAGCTACTTTGAAAAAAATTAACTCTGTCTGTCCCAAAACTGGGACAAATCTAAACTAGAAGTCAGCAAAACTAGTGAAATGATTTCAGATTTACATTGCTCTTGGAACAGAATCAGATATTCCTTCTCTTCTTTGCACAAAGACTTTTTAATGTGCTCAGTTCATTGGCTAACCTATAACAAAAAAATCAATAGTTTTAATAGTTTTAAGAAAGACAAATTTCTGCAGGTTCTTTGAAACTGAGGAAAGATTTTTAAAATAGTAAATGAAAAGTTATATAATACATAATCACTTGTCAAAAGTTTTCATAACTACTATTTTAATTTGGTACCTCAAAAGCAGAAAGTTCCTAGAATCTTCTTGCCTGGAAAATGGCCTGGAGGTTTTCCTTTCTGTTTGCCTTCTTACCTGTTTTCTTGCAGATGCTCATTTTATTGTATCAGTTCAGAGGTAACTGCTTTCAGAATTTCTCCCACCTGTTCAGAATCATCTTATACTTTATGGAAGCAATGAATCTACTTAGTCTCAGAAGATCATCTAACTATCTAACTACTTCTTGTCCAATTTGTCCAGTATGTAAGAACACGTGGATTCACTGTGTTGATCTTTGGTTAGCTCTTGAAGAACTCTTTTTTTGTTATACAGACATCCATGAAGTATAGTGACTAGCATAAATCACAAGTTAGCTTTTGCTAAATGTATACAGCATATGAATGAAAATAAACAAAAGAGGACCTTTCAAATTTTCTATATATAGAAATAACAAACCAACAACAAAAAAGTCTTGTATTATTGTCTTTCTCTATTCAATCATCTAGTTCATCTTTAGTCAACATATATGTTTTCTTCTCTGGAGGTTCTAATGCGAGACAGATTTACAGATATTTTTCTTTTTTTTTTTCCAACTTATTTTTCATATCTCATTACACTTAATGAGATTGGAAACCTGCATTTGAGTCTAGGAGCTATGAAACTGGCTCAGCATATTGCATGCAAGGCAAATAACTAGAAATCAAGCGGTGAGAGCAGGAGACACATTAATTATTCATAGAACTAAATGTATTGAAGAGCCCACATTACAGCTCACAGAGGAACATCTCTGAGTTCAGAGAGAGGAGGAGTAACAGCCTTCAAATCCTGTTAAAGTGCACCTGACACACAAGAGGATGGTTCTCAAAGTGACCGTGAGAATTTTCAATAAAAGCTAAGGTTTTCAAGAAGCGTCTGGTTCCTAAATCCCAATGAAAATCAGTGGGAAAAGAATATTTCCCACTTTCAAATCGTGGCTCAAACAAGTGTAAAAATCTTACTTACATTTTGAATTTCTATCTACCAACGTATATTGAGAATTTTGTAACATTTACTATTGCATCTAGATGTGTTGTGACTGAAGCCTTGTTGTAGCATAACGAAATCAAAGTTTACTGGGGAAAGTGCTAGTGTATTTACTGTGAATGTAACAAATCTATTTATAACTATATGTAGTGAAGCATAGATGAGCATACATATAGAGATGTTAATTTTCACCTCTGTTTTCTTTCTGTACTAGGTAAGTATTCATCCACAAAACTCAATTTTATTTATTTATTTATTTATTTATTAAATGGTGCAAAGTGGATTAAAGACTTCTGAGATAGCTCTTTAAAAAACTAGAGAAATAGACAAGAGGTCTGTGGACCACACATTACTCTAAATATAATAATACTCAAAATAAAATTTCCATAAGTTTAAGGGGAAGAATCTTACATAAATAATCATTACTGATATTTAAGTTTTTCCTGCTAAGAAATTTCTAAATGAGAGATAATACAAGGCTTTATGTGTGACTGTATGCTTATAGTGTCACTACTTACTCTCTTTTTAAAGAAAATAGTATGAATTTGCCTGAATTTTCTATTTTCCTGAAAGTGCCTACAAATAAATATTATATTGTTTGTATCAGTCTATGCTACAGGATGTATTAGTAGCTACAGCTTGTAGAGATGATGTTGCTGCTTGGGTAAGCAAAGCCTTTTCAATATGTATTAATACAAATATGTAATGGAATTCTAAAGTTAGTGATACTTCATATGGATTCACTGAACTTTGCTAGTCTTACAGGGATTTAAAATTTCAGCATCATTGTGTTGCTTTTTTCTGAATAATACAGTTTAACCTGACAGGCAACTGAGCACCACACAGTCGTTTGCTCACTCTGCCTAGGTGAGCTGGGGGAGATAATTGAAAAAGGAAAAAGAAAAAGTTCGAGAACTCATGGTTATGATGACAGTTTAATAAGAAAAAGAAAAAAAGAAAAAGAAGAAACAAGGGAAGCACAATGTTTCTCTCAGTCTGCAATTCAGTCTTTGCCTCAAATAGTACCTGTACTGTGTCAATCTGATGTACAATAAACTCTACATGGTAATATTGTGAAGCAGGGTTAGCACATATGTTAATATTTCAAAACAGCTTTAAATATAACATTTGTCACTAAAAATGGAAAGTGCACTCTTTTTCTCTTATAGAAATTCTATTTTTCCCATGATTATGACACTTTCTGATATGTATTGTACAGCTATGTATTGTTGCCTTTGTCACGGTTCTGAGTACCAGTATTTGTGTAAATATAACTACTCAGAACCTTAAAATATTTACATTTTGCTTTGATTAAGAGAGGTAATGGTAATTTGCTTCATCATCAAATGGATAAAAATAAAATAGTAGTTTATTAAAGCAGTGGAGGCAAAGTTCCATGTGAACTCAGTGTACAGTATATCAGGAATATATCTGTCTTAAGTCATGTCTTGAATTTGTGAACAAAACTTGTCAGTGTCAACTCTCTATTACACACAAGCTCTTCCTTTTTATTGCTAATACTGTTTCTTTTCCTTTTTCTTCAGGTTTCATATTTCATTTATGTATCTATTAAAAAAAAAATTACACGAGGCATTATATCTACTGCTATATTAAAATTCAAGTATATGTAAGGACATATATAAAGATTATTGATAATCTTTTTAGTCCTATTTAGGTTTTTTTCATTGAAAAATACACTCAAATTTCTTCAATAATATAGAATTTACGATTCTAATATGTTTAATCCAAAGTCAATTAAAACTTACTGTAATTGAATAAAATTGTTAATTATTTATATCACCGAGAAAGAGCTTAACATTGAAGAAGGGAAAAGTTTAGTGACCTGATGTTGATGAGTGTGCACATTACTAACTTTATGGGAGAGAACCTACAATTCTGTTCTGTCTTTGTAGTTATGAGAATAAGGTCTTGTAAATTCTGGTGCTGGAAAAATGAAGGAAGTAGGTTCTGACATAAGGAAATGATGATAAATACACTCTTTTGTATTTACATTTCACATTCCATTCGATCAGTATTAGCATTTGATTAAAATATTTATGATACTTGTTCTGGATAAATTGCATTAATAGCTCTTCAGTTAGAGAACTCCTTCGCCATCTGGACTGTCACAAGTCCATGGGACCAGACAGGCTCCATCCTAGGGTGCTGAGGGAGCTGGTGGGGATGATTGCCGAGCTGCTCTCCGCCATCTACCAGTGCTCCTGGTTATCTGGAGGGGTCCCAGAGGATTGGAGGCTTGCCGCTGTGACTCCCATCTACAGGAAGGGCTGTAAGGAGGATCCGGGAAACTACTGGCCTGCCAGCCTGACCTCGGTACCTGGGAAAGTTATGGAGCAAATCATCATGGGTGAGATCACATGGCACGTGCATGGCATCCAGGGGATGAGGCCCAGCCAACATGAGTTCATGAAAGGCAAGTTGTGCTTGAACAACCTCATCTCCTTCTACAACTGGGTGACCAGACTGGTAGATGAGGGAAAGGCTGTTGATGTAGTCTACCTAGACTTCATCAAAGCCTTTGACACAGTCTCTCACAGTATTCTCCTGGGGAAACTGGCTGCCCGTGGCCTGGACAGGTATACCCTTCTTTGGGTAAGGAATTGGCTAGAGGGCCATGCCCAACGGGTAGTAGTTGATGGAGTTAAGTCCAGCTGGTGAGCCATTACAAGTGGTGTTCCCCAGGGGCCGGTACTGGGGCCCATCTTGTTTAATATCTTTATTGATGACCTAGATGAGGGGATTGAGTGTACCCTCAGTAAGTTTGCAGATGACACCAAGCTGGAAGGCAGTGTGGATCTGCCTGAGGGTAGGGAGACCCTTCAGAGGGATCTAAATAAGGTGGATCACTGGGCTGAGGTGAATGGGATGAGGTTCACCAAGGCCAAGTGCCGGGCCCTGCACTTTGGCCACAGTAACCTCATGCAGCGCTATAGGCTTGGGGATGAGTGGCTAGATGACTGTGAAGAGGAAAGGGACCTGGGGGTGTTCAAGAGGCATCTGGATGAGGAGCTATGAGATATGGTTTAGTAGCTTGTGGTAGCAAGGGTAATGGGAGGATGGTTGGACTAGATGATCTTGTAGGTCTTTTCCAACCTGTTGATTCTATGATTCTATGAATATATTTATTATTTAAGTGAGAATAATCTACCTCATTGTAGATAATATTTTTATGTGTGCTATTCTGTTGAGTGCCAGCTTTAAACAAGTGGAAAAAGTCTACACATTCTTGTTTAGAAAACTGTAACAATGTTATAATTTTAAATATCTTTTACATTAGAATAGGGCACTCAAGAGAAAGATTAAAATTTGGAAGAAAAATTAATGTGGATATGCCCTGCAGACATCACCATAGTGTAGTCTGTCACTGCTACGCCACTATTTTGGCAATCATATTAACCCTTCACTAGATTATACAGTCCTTCAGGGGTTTGGAATATCGTGGATTATTCTTGGAAAATATGTGCGTTTTTTTTAATATTATATTGTTCCATTAACAATATTTAAATACTGCTCTGATAACTCATGAAGGTAGGGATTCACTAGAAGTATGTGAGGGTTTTGAATGGAAAATTTTATTTGATATTTGACATAGTTTTATAATATTGCAGTCATAGTTTGCTTAAGAACTATCAGTATAAATATAGAAAGAAGACTCAAACTCTAGTTGATGAACTGAAATTTATCTAAATGAAAGTAGCATATCTCAATTATATAACAATGTCTATGGTCAGGTAAATTTTCACAATTCTCTTCTTTTAAAATATTAGTTTATCCCTGAATAGTTATCTAATAAAGAGTGTATGAAATAAATTTGCACCGAAAACTGATCTGAATGCACAAGAGGAGTGAATGTAGTTTGTGATAAACAACTGTAAAAAGAGACTTAAGGAAATAAGAAAGCTATCAGAAATAAAATTTTGTTCTAAGACAAAGTACAGGAAAAATTCTACTTGAATATTTGGAATTTAGAAGAGAAGAAATAAGATCAGAGAGTTATTCTTGAAGTGGCTGGAGACTGGGAAACAAATTTTTTCACAATACAGACAGGAAAGAAAAAGCCCTCAAGTCTGCCAAAAGTAGCAAAACCTAGCATCAACTGACAGTTCAGTGAAAAACAGATTCTAAGATTTACGTGACTGGAGCATTTTGCAGTTGCTCATGGTAGTGTCATCAGTAAAGGGATCAAAATTCTTTAGAAAAAAAGGAAAGGAATGTCTTACATAAATGGCAGAAGATGTTGTTATGAATTCACTTGGAGTTGTGTAAAACAAAGACTGGAGAAAGTTAGTGAACAGTCAAAGTATCAGGGAGTGATGAAAACAGAACTTATAAAGGAGTGGTTCAGAGGTGACACTGGAGAGCAAAAAAAGCACAGTGAATAAAGATACTGAAAAGAAGAGCATACTACAGTTCTGCCAAACTTTAACAACTCATTCATTGTTCAGATGGGAATAAGTAAACATAAACACAATAGTTTGTATTTTAAATGAAATAAAGGAACTACATAGAAGCAACATTACCCGTAACAATGAGATTTTTCACATCTTGGCTGCAAACAATGTAAATATGGTGGAAAAAGTGAATCCACTAGCAAAAAAAATCTGTCACAGAGAAGTAAAGATAAGAACATAGAGTTTACTTAAAAGTGAAGATTAAAATCAAAGATGATACACTTAGAAAAGAAGACCATCAGGAAAAGCAGAAGAAAACTTTAAACAGAGAAAGAACAAGAAAATTTCTGAGAGGACGTTTGAGATGTTTGTTTTCATAGCTGGTGTAGAGAGTAAATGAGACATTTATATTGATAAAAGAAAGTGAGAAAGGAGAAATTTTACTGTAAGATATCATATATCCATCCGTGAAGAATATAACAAGACCTTGCATGGACTGGAATGTTGAAAGAAGATGATATTGCATACTGTCTTCTATAAAGAAATACAGATTGTTGTGGTCTTTTTCCATAGGAGTAAGAACGGGATTAAAACAAACTGAAGCAAGAGCAAAAACGAGCATCTTCCTAGAAGACAGTGGCTATTAATGTAAATAATTTTTAAATGTCAATCTGGCATTTCCTACAAAGTTTTACACTTTTTACTCTTTTGACACTGATAAATGTTTTCCGAAGCTTATGCCAGCTTGTTCTTACTGCTTACTAAAGCTTTCAGGACTTTTTGTCCATTCTGTTTCTCTATAGTTTTTATATGACAGTCTTCATGCATTTCCCATTGCATGAACATTGCAGTTGGTTCTATGAAGATTTGTACTGACCTCATTGTGTCATCAGCCTGACATTATAATTTCATCTCCAGAGAAACATTGAAACACTTTTCATCATAATTTGATATTGTAAATGTGGTGACCATAGATAGTAATAAAAATTCCTTACAATTGCATTTTGACATCATAATGCAATCTCCATAGTCTTCACTTGACATTGTGATGAGATTGTGGCAGTGCTAACTTCATATGAATGAAGCTGGTGCTATGGGATAAAAAAATTAAAGTACAGTTTTATGCATGATGAACAAATGATTGTAAATATCTATATACAGTCAGAGTTACATTTTTATTAAAAATTAGAACAGATTGTCTATCCATCTGAGGAATGAAGATCTGGAACTGGCCTTTAAGGAGAAAGTGAATAGACTAATCACTTTTCAGATGAAGATTTATCAATTCGTGCAAGAGCAAATACAGTTTGTGCTGTTTGAGTGCGTGGAATCTGTGACTAGAAATCTCCTTCCAGTTTTGTTTATCTTCTGAGATATGCACTTCTGTCTTAATCTTTGAGTAGTATAGTAGTAGGAGTTAAAGTTAATAAGTTAATAATGTAATAATACTTATGCTTATAACTTTTCTACCTAGAAAGCAATGAATTTTTAATTTTTAAAACTTCATTGAAAATATCATATTTTCTACAACATAGATATCATTTACAAAAATCATGTCCCTTGGAATAAAAAGTCAGGTGCAGGTCCAACTGATTCTTTAACTTCAGTTTTAGGGTTGATAAGCATAGTGACAGACTGCTTTAAACAGTGACTCTGATGCTGGTAAATTAGTCAATGGTCTAATGTGAATCAGAATTACATTTTTGAAAAGACAAAGCATTGTTCTTTTTGGTGGAATCCGAATTGATGACCCTTTGGAAAAATACGTTTATATTATTATTAGACCTTTGAGACACTTGCATCACTTGTAACCTTTAGTTAAAGCATTTTCTTGTAAGTATATTTCTAATATACAGATCTTTCTGTAATATCGGCTACAACAAATATTTAAAAATAAATAAAAGCTACTATTCCAAGACTATAACTACAGTGCTAGACAGACTGAGATCATGGAGTTCTGATCTTCTCAGTTTTTGGACAAAAATGTATCTCTTTGCTAGAGTTTACTGGTGGAACTGGAATAAGATATAGGTATCAGTAATTCATCATTAACAACCAGCCTTTTTTTTTTTTTTTTTTGGACATTCACTTCATTTCTCTAACTTTCTTGAAGATCTAGTGATTGGATCCTCTCCTTTTCTCTTAGGAGTGAATAGATAATATGTCAAGTGATGTAAACCTACAATCAGTCAAGCAAAGCACGTTCTTAGAACTATGAAGTTAGAAAGTCTAGACTGAGCTCAATAAAGAAGTCCCTTCGATTGTAGTTGAAGTGCAGTTTAGAATGGCAAAAGCTGTTTGACCTGGTTGCAGAAAAGCACAAAACACCCGGGTCATTTTATTTGAGAACAATTCTATGGATTATTAAAAAAAATAAAAATAAGAAACACTATGTATCAATAGCCATGACTGTAGCATTTTATTTGTAAAACACATGAAGTGTTTTCTGTATTGTTTTTTTTTTTTTACAGTTTAGCTTCATATCTGTACAAAAATATTTTCAGTCCTCTTCTGTGCTTTGTAAGTATATTATAGGTGATAAAGCTTCAAATATCATGGTTATAATGGATATGAAGACACCTGATTGCATGCATGTGAACTGAAAAGTATCTTTCTCATTAGGATAATCATTATTTACCTTTGCAAGGTATTTAAAACATAATAAATAAAACAGGTTTAGAAATTTTGAAAAGTTAATTGGAAGAGTATAAATGCAATAGTTGTATTTAAATGCATTACATGCACTAAATGTATTTTAAAGACATTTTGAGGGCATAACTTTTTTTCACTGAATCATATTTCTACTGAAAAATAAATAATAAAAATTTGATATTTTTTATCAAAAATTTTTACACTCAATTGTCAGATGAAGTAGAACTTACTGTGAATAGACTCCTTCTATAGCTAAACAAATCTCCTTTCCTAAGTGAGATAAGAATTGTTTATTTTATTGTCACATTTCTCTGAAGTGATTGTGTGTTTTGTTTTATTGTAAAGTGAAGTATACTGATATTCAAATTGAAAGTAAAAATGAGTGTAAAGGATGTCTGAGTTGACATTAGCTGTAGAGAGAGAATGTTAGAGTCTGTGGGCTTCCCGGGAACTGTTTCTAATTATTCAGATGAAGTTCAGAAAATTGACTGACACACCAGCAGCTACAATTTTTCTTCCTTTTACACTTTTTTTCATAAATAAGGAACATAATATAGCATTGTACAAGAATTTTGCAAGAACACATTCTTGCACTAGAAAATGTTAATTTTCCCTTCAAAACTAAGTCATATTGCCTATATTGGAAAATAAATGTAATTGGAAATAGAAGATTATTGAGGCATTGATAATATAAATAGCAGTTACTCAAAGTATAGATACAACAACAGCTGATATGTTGAACTCAACTTTTATACTTTTGAATGCATTATTAACCTTTTTTCTTTTTTTTTTTTTTTTTTTTTTTTTTTTTTTTAATTTGACTAGTGCAGTGCTGATAAAATTTTGAGTCAGAGTTGTTTAACTCCGACAGGCAGCTAACTACCATGCTGCTGCTCACTTACTCTCACAGTGTAAAATGAGAGAGAGAACTGGAAAAGTAAATGTGTGAAAACTCGTTTATTAGGTAACACAAAAGCTGTGCATGCAAGCAAAGCAAATCAAGGCATTCATTCACGATATCCCATATGTAGGCAGATGTTCATCCACTTCCGGGAAAGCCAGGCTCATAGCACTTAACAATTTCTTGGGAAGACAAACTCCATCACTCCAAACCTCCTTCCCTTCCTCCTTCTTTACCCCAGCTTTTACTGTCCAGCATGATGCTATATGATGGCATATCCCTTTGACCAGATTGAGTCAACTGTGCTGGTTCTGTTCCCTCCCTCCTTCTTTTGCTCCCCAGCCTCCTCGCTGACAGGGCAGTGTGAGAATCTGAAATGTCCTTGGCTCTGTGCAGCACTGCTCAGCAACTTCAGTGTATTATCACCACTGTTTTCACCAGAACTCCAAAACACAGCATTACATGAGCCTCTATAAATAAATAAATGAATAAATAATAAAAAATTAACTCTATCTTAATCAAAACAATGATAGTAAATGTTTAACCACTTTGAAGAAATATGAAGTGATCAAAACCACGCTACTAGCATTGGACTAAATGCTTGAACAAATCCTGTAAAAATATGGTGCACCCATTGCCATTAATAAGTAGTAAAGAATTTGAATTCTCAATATGACATGTGAACTTGTCTTCTAAAGATGAAATGAACTTTTTTGGAAGAATAATTTTAGGCCTTAGGATATTGCCTGAATATGCCTCATTTTTACAGGTGGAGTGTATGATTTGTCCAGCACAATCATAGCAAATAGTTTGTTGACTTCTCTCAAGAGTGGTCGGTGCTTTCCCCTTATCCCTTCACTGAGGCGCAGCTTCTTTCCTAGCGGTCTGACAGGAGTCTGCCAAAAAGAAAACATTTTTAAGTTGCCCTTAATTCCAAAATGCTTATCTTTACTGGACAGAGATTCTTTCTGAGGTCAGTTGGGTAAAGGGATTGAAGTGTGCTAGACTGAACATTTCTAACTCTGGAGTCCCCATTGCACTAATACTGGATTGAACCCCTCTCATTATTCCTTCACAATTGAGATGTAAGAACAGAAGAGTACTAGCCAAGATTAATATTTAGTTTTTAAAAAAGTACTAGTGGTCACAAATTCTTCCTGCCACTTTCACCTACACTGTAGACCTCACAGATGAACTGGGGAAGTGGTTAGACCTGATCAAAGCAGAGGGGGAATATTTATAGGCAAGTTTGATTTCTGCTCTGGAGAATTATTCCTTCTCCCATTATGCAGTGTGATGATCTTCTTTCACTAGATCACATAAGACTCCAGCAGTAAAAGATGAACTTGACAGCTTTTTGGTTTGAAATAATCTTGATATTCTATGAAGTTTCTTTTCATAATGCCTGGACAGTTGCCATTGCAAGTGTATAACGCTGCTATGCTAAGTGCTTTTTTTGTTTGTTTGTTTGTTTTCTTTTGAAATATCCTTTCATTTTATGTATAATTTGTTTTATAATACTCTGGAATTATTTTAAGAGACTGGGAATCAGTTTATGTATGTGATGAAAAAATATTTATGCCTGTCAGAATTCATACGCAATAAACACATTCTGATTTACAAATCTCAATTTTCTGACTTTTAGGATAATACTTTAATTACTAAACCTGCTTAAGACTTACTTCAGTGCTCATACTGCCTTAATTCAGTACACAAGTAGGGCAATTGATGTGAATCCCAACATCTGGCAATCAGTGCTTTAATGAGTTACTTTTTAAAGAAATATCTGTCTGCCAGAGGGGGCTATAATGCAATTAGACACATTAGCACTTTCTCAGACATTTGGGGCTATTTTTTAAGAGAAATTGTGATTGGTGCAAGCTGTAAAATGTTTGCACTTTTGAAAGATGAAAAGCTGTCATATATTTGCATTTCAGCTTCATAAGGAGTGTTTTGTTAGAATGGTGTCATGTAGTACATTTGGTGCAATTTCTAAGTATCTGTTTGCAACATGTAAGTAGACTTAAGTGCTTAGCTATCTACAATAGTTTAAAAAGTTATGGTCTCCTTTTGCCAAAACTTTATTTTCAGTGACAGCCTCAGGAAAGAAGTTGTGATTAATAATAGAAACAATTTTGAGTATATATGTTACTAATGAATTGTTTAAAATTAAAATAATCTATTCAAATGTAAAGAAATTATTGAGAACCATGGAAACATCTTCATATTGTTTTTGTGACCAGAAAAGAAAATTTTTTGAAGGAACCAATTTCTTTGATTTATAAGGTTCTTTTTTGTTGTTGTTGAATGTTATCTGAGACATATTTTATTGATTATTATTTCAATACCATGGTTAAAGTACATAAGTAGAATTTTCGAACTTTTAATTAAGCGTATTAATACACAGCAATAATTTAGTAATTTCACATTTGTTTCCACATCTCGTGTCTCCTGAATATTTAGTAATAGGACCAAAAAGTAATCCTCTTGTTTCACTGGAAATTAATGGTGAAAATTCTGCAGTCATGCTGTGGCTGTTGTGAATATCTACTGAGAAAATTGTTTTTGTTAATCAGGAACAAAATGCTTACAAGAGTTGCTTCAAATGCTCATCTATACATTACTCTATGCATTATTTGCATATGGTAATTTTATATTTATATATGTGGACATGAGATAAATGTATACAGCATGAATGAAGCTTTTGACCTGTAAAACTAAAGAAAAAATTAGGCTTACAAATTGTGTTGAGTATTTGCATAATGAGACAATGTACAGAAACCTAAATGCAAGTATTCTGTGGATAGAATACAGAAGTTACATAATTTAAAGTTATGTTACTGCAGAGTTTATCATAGCATTTTAAAGCATTCTAAAATAAATTAAGCTGTGTGAATAACTAAACTGGAAATTTGATTGCAACTATTTTTTTTTGCAGTTGAGCTTCTGAAGTGTTAGGATAGGTTCTAATTGAAGCACTGAACTTCATATGCTTTTTGCCACCAGCCTATGAATATAATTTCTGCTGATTTAAGAATCTGATGTCAGGGCAGTAAGTATGCAATTACCTTTAGTTTAAGTGATAGCAACATGCTGTAAATAAGATTCTTAATTGTGTTTGCAAGATTAAAATTCAGTCCCACTGTTTTTTTCACTTATTTCTTTGGTGGCTTTGTGGTATATTCACATTGCTACCTCTAAATGAATGTCAACTTGTTTTACCTCGACTGCAGCCAATCGATACTTCATTAGACTGAATTGTCTTGTGCCCATGCAACCTTGAAGCTGTGGCTTAATTACCACCCATATTATGCAGTGGCTTGGAGAGCTGTGCTCAGCTGTGTCAGTTTTGAACAAAAGCCACGCTGTTGCCTGCATTTAGGAAAAATGGACTTTTGAACTAAAGAACTATAGTATTGTCTAAGTTAACAATTAATGATGATAACCTATTTTATTATGTGTATGTCAGTTTTCAGAAAGTTTACATTTGAACAGATCTCTACATACTGCAAAACTTTAAAAGACAAGTACCTTTGCTTTTCATGTTCAACCTATCGTTGATTTAAGATAATTTTAAATTAATGGCAAAGTAACATTCATCTCAAAGAGAAGACAGGAGAAAGTGCAGTCAAATGGCAATCATGACAAATGACGTCTCTTGTCTGAGAGTCATTTTTCCTCACTAGACTGATTTGTCATCCCTACTTTTGACATTTTTCATCCTGCTATGAAATCAAATTGACAGAATAAGATATTTCTACACTTAACACTGGACTACAGAAGATGGTTCTCAGCCTTCATTTATTTCCTTGTATTATGTTTAAAGGATTGTAAAATTTGTAAGTAACTAAATTCTGATGATAAATTTCATTTGCTTTGTAAAATACAAAGTTCACACTGTCCTAAAATCAAAAGTAAATGTTGCTGTTTTGTTTGAGTTAGGTCATTATGCAACTTAGAGGAAGACAAACTTCTCTGAGAAGAAAATTTTCAGCTTGGGAGTACTGTCCTGTGTTGAGTTATCAAAACCAGTTGTAACAATGAGTAGAAACTACCTCACTTTAATATGTTATGCCAATTGCCTTGGTGAGGTCTAAAGACCTGTGGACACTATTTACAATGTTTTTCTGAAACACAAAACAACATAGGGTTCATTAATTGCAGGATACATTACTTCCCTCCATATAATAGAAAATATACAAAGGTCCTTAGTATTTTCTCTTCGGTTGCTAACAAGGATAGATTCAAATGAAGTCCAGAAATGTTGTTTTCAAATGCAATGGGAAAAGTAATAATTTGTACAGATGGTTCGGTTGTTTCAGAATTGTTCAGCTGAAAGGGACTGCCTGACATCTTTAAGGCTAACCAAACAAATGCATTGATTATGCAACAAGCTCGGATGGGGAACCTCAGTCATCCAGGAATCTTAGAGGTGATCATGGACTGGCCTGAAGGCAAAAAGTTTGGAACATCACCAGGAAAAGAGGTATTGTGTGCTAAAGAAGCCCCACCATAAAATGAATTACCAGAAAATGAGAAGACATTTGCCCTGTTCACAGATGGATCGTGTCACATTGTGGGGAAGCATCACAGATGGAAAGCTGCTGTGTGGAACCCCACACGAGAAGTTGCTGAGGCCACTGAAGGAAACGGAGAATCAAGCCAATTTGCAGAGGTAAAGGCTGTCCAACTGGCCTTAGATGTTGCTGAACAGGAGAGGTGACCAACGCTTTATCTTTACACTGTCTCATGGATGGTGGCAAATGCCTTATGGGGGTGGTTACAGCAGTGGGAACAAAATAACTGGCAATGGAGGGGTAAACCTATTTGGGCTGCTGAACTGTGGAAAGACACTGCTGCCTGAATAAAGAATATGGTCGTAAAGGAGCGCCATGTAGATGCTCATCTGCCCAAGAGTCGAGCTACTGAAGAACAACAAAATAACCATCAGGTAGATCAAGCTGCCAAAATTGAGGTAGCTCAAATAGACTTGGACTGGCAAAACAAGTGTGAATTATTTCTAGCTCAGTGGGCCCATGAGACCTTGGGCCATCAGGGAAGGGATGCAACATATAAATGGGCTAGAGATCGAGGGGTGGACTTAACTATGGACGCTATTGCATAGGCTATTCATGACTGTGAAACATGTGCCATAATTAAACAAGCCAAGAGGATGAAAATTCTTTGGGGGGAAGGGCAATGGCAAAAGTATAAATATGGGGAGGCATGTCAGGTTGATTATATCACCTTGCCATGAACCCACGGTGGTAAGCATTATGTGCTTACCATGGTGGAGGCAATCACTGGGTGGCTTGAAACATATGCAGTACCCCATGCTACCACCTGAAACACCATATTAGGTCTCGAGAAACAAGTCCTGTGGCAACCTGGCACTCCAGAAAGAATTGAATCAGATTATGGGACTCATTCCAAAAATTCTCTTGTAAATACTTGGGCCAATGATCATGGCATTGAGTAGATTTATCATATCCCCTATCATGCAGCAGCTTCTGGTAAAATTGAACAATACAATGGGTTGTTAAAAACCATGTTGAAAGCAATGGGTGGCGGAACAGTTAAGCATTGGGAGAAGCATTTGGCAAAAGCCACCTGGCTGGTCAATACCAGAGGATCTATCAATCGCCATGGTCCTACCCAATCCAGCTCCCTACATACTTGTCAAGGGAGATAAGGTCCCTGTAGTACATGTAAAGAACACGTTGGGAAAAGCGGTCCTTCCAGCCTCCGGAAAGGGAAAACCTCTCCGTGGAACTGTTTTTGCCCAGGGACCTGGGTCCACTTGGTGGGTGATGCAGAAAAATGGGGATGTTCAATGTGTACCACAAGGGAATTTAATGTTGAGGGAGTGAAGTCAGTAATTCTATGTATATATATATGTATATAGATATGTGTGTGTAATGCATTATAACAATAATTTTAATTATTGTTTGTTTGAATATATGTATATATATTAAGAATGATGTAGTGATGTAGAATAAGGGGCGGAATGTCATGGTTTTATAATTTTGTTATCAGTATTCCACATCATAACATCATGTAAAGCATGGGTAATTAAAGAGTTAATACTCCAGTTCCATGGACTGACAACTTTCCAGATACTGGTTCTCAGAAGAGAAGAACTACATATCCTAGACGACTTCACGTTCAGAGAGGAAGATAAGCCATGGGAGGAAGTCACAGGATCTCGCTCTCTGGCTCTTTCGCTTGCTGCCTGGCAGTGTGTAGTTAGGAAGATGATCAGTCTGTTTGGTGTCGTTAGCCTAGAAGGAAATGTGAGAAAATGGTAGAAGTTATGGATAATTTGTTAGAATTTATGAAATATTTTATTGTATGTTGTTGTATATTGTCCTATCTTAGCAGATTACTGGTCTCCACTTCATTTTGGTCCTTAGTGCTCTGATAAACTTACAGTTCATACACACACAAGACTATCACAAAATCAAGAGACAATTTGCCATTCACTACTCATGTTTTAGTCATTAAAGTCCATTACTAATGTTCTTGCTTCTGTCAAGAAAAATGCATAAATCTGGAGGCTTTCATTATTTCATCCTTTGCAAAATGTACATTTTTCTGAAGTATTGATTAATATAGCACTACCTTTTCAGGAACAGATTTTGAAGACATAATGCATAATGCAAAATGAAGAAAAAAAAATGTAATAAAAATCTATCCTGACAGTAACATTAGCATTATTAAAACATGACTAAACATTCGTTTTTGCTCTTCTTCCATGTTATATTAGTGTCCATGAAGTTAAACATTCTTGTGAACAGGGCAAGGTTCTAAAAAAGGTAAAACAAAGACAAAAAAATCAAAACCAGTGCACAGCTCCTACAAGATTGAAGTTGGATTCATGCTGAGATGTACACATTATTTCAGTGTGGAAGATTATATTTCTTCATATTTCTATGTGAGTCTTCTTCCCTCAAAATTATAAAGAGTGACAGATGCTATTAATACACCTACAATGTATGGGAGGGAAAGCTTTACCTTTTTACGTTGTTTCCATTGCGGGAAACTTTATTAGAGTAACTGATCATTACAAAGCATAACTGAAGAGTGAACTTACTATATGTCATACACCTGATTGCTTGTGGCTGTAATATTATACAGCAATGTGATTATATAGGAAACTCATTTCCTGAAATCTTGCAAGTAAATAATAGCCGTTTTGATATTAAGCAAGCTACTCAAAAGATTCTCATGAATAGATGTAATTCATTATATAAATTCAAATAAACCTTACTTTAGATTTGATGGAATCAACCAAGTTCATTACAATAGCTTCCTGCTGTGCATGCATGCAATAGTACAGAAAGACTGATACGGAGAAGCTCCCCTGTGAGGCATTAAGCACAGGGAGAAGTTTTCAGATTTACTGTTTTTCATTTAGACCGGAAAGGTTAACTGTGCATTTCTTCTCTCCTGCTTTTAAATTGTGCCTGCATTCATACTCACAGATGTAAACTCAAATTAGAACTTGTTTTAATAAGTCAGATAAACTCTTCCCAACTTTGACAAGGCCTAGAGGAAGAAGAGAACACTGTCCCCTTTTAATTATTCAAAACTCTGTATGCATGCAAACATTTCCAAATTTTCATCAGATAAGATGAAAGTTTTCAATCGTAAACACTTCAGATACATGTAACTGAAGAAGGCCTTTTTTTCTGTATAATAGGAAGGAGGGATTTTTATAGGCTACCTGTTTTGTTTATATTCCCTA
Source organism: Pavo muticus (assembly GCA_016647715.1). NCBI lineage: Eukaryota > Metazoa > Chordata > Aves > Galliformes > Phasianidae > Pavo > Pavo muticus. The sequence goes on from JACDJE010000512.1 coordinate 345,869, forward strand.
AGACAGGCACCAATTCTGCAGAGAATTTGTGTTTATAAACTTTAGAGAAAAATGCTTAATTTGGAATGAATAAATGGAAATGCACGTAAAGCAAATTAGAGCAAGAAACATGCAATTTTTTTTTTTCCTGAAATGTGTGATGTGGCAAAACTAAAGTTGTAACTTAAAGTTGTAATTAATCTCACAATATTGTTAACATGGTGAAAACTAAAACTTTCATGTACCTTATGTTAGACTAGATAATAAGTAATGGTCCTTTCTGATCTGAAGTTATAGGAATATATGAGTCCAGCATTACACATTAGCTCATTTAAATGCTATTCAGCGCCTAACTATTGACAATGATAAACTAAATGCATGACCAAGTATCATTCTGAATGTCTCACCTGAAATTCATCCCACTCAAAAACCAAAGTAAAATAAAAATAGTAGTCTAATTGCAAATTGATTTCAGGATATGAAACTAGACATAAAAAAATTCAATATAGATTATTTTTATTACATAACTGGCAGTAAACTACAGAAATAGACAATAGTCATGAGTAAACAGCAAAAGTTGAGACAATATAATAGATTTATTTAATCTCATCTGTCACACAGGAAATTTTTTATTATTGCCATAGAATGCTCAAGAACTTGTTAAAACATTAGAATTACTTGGTGTACTTAAGAAATTTTGATAAACAGAAAATTTTTATTCAGAAACTATGTTAGCTATAGTGCATCTTCAGTTAAATCACTGAGAACATTAGAATGAAATGTTTATATGCAATTTCTGAGTGAAATAATGTAATTTTGTGCCTTTAAAGTAGAAATACATTTAAATCATGTCAAGCTGATTTTTTTTTTTTTAAATATATAAATAGCATAACTTTCAACCAACCATTAAATTATAAGGGCAGTGATTTTTATTTTTTCAATTATACCTACAACTTAAATAGGCAATTTATTCATTGATATGAAAACTCAGTGTAATGTAAACTATGCTGTCATTATCCAGGGCTATTCTTTTGTGTTCTTAAAAAACAGTAGTGACGAAGTGTCTAATAATTGTTATTACACTTAGTAATTTATAATGTTGCAGTTAGAGAGGGGTGAACAAGGCTGGATATAATAAACACTCTTATTGTTTCATACAGTTTAAGACCAAGAGGTTCAGTAGATCATCTAATCTGACCTGTTGTATATCACCTCAGATAAATTCCCAGTGAATCCTAGCTAATCATACAAAATGTGTGCTAAACCAATCCTCGTTTTTAGGGGCTTAAAAGAGTCATTTTCATTTAACTACCTAATTATTTCCAATTAACTGTTTTTCTTTGTTTGTCTCTAGAACATCTGGCTCTGTTCTAGCTGAATTCAGTATGAAGATGGTCCTTTCTAGTAAAGTTTCTTATTTTAAGAAGACAAATTCTTTTCCAGTGCTGGGTCAGAATATGAAGACATTGTGGAATCTCAGCATAAATACTATTCCAATCAGTAGTTTTGATCATATACTTCATCTTTTCTGAGTCAGAGAGGTTATGGAACAACCACGCCCATTCCCATGACACGTCATGGAAGAAAGTTTAGATACTTCTGGACATTACATGTATGGACTGTGGAGCCTCCTTCCTTGTGTTTCATTTTTGGTTGTTTGTTTGTTTGTTCATAGTACACTCTTAGTTGGACCTTAGAACTCTTATTGAATGTCACCCATTGCAAATAATTTTTTTTCTGAGAATTTTGGATCCTCTAGCTGTTCAACATCTGTGCCATTATGTGTGTTTAAGGTCCCAAAGAATTATGCAACAGAAAAGTTTTTGGAATAACGTTCTGGGTGTGTTCAGAAAAGGAATTTAAGTTTGATAGTGTTTGGTAATGAAAAAGACATTAAGTGATGGAGTTAGAAGAAATGTAGAGAAAACTGTCTACCTGAAGAGCTTTGTATGTTTCCAAACTATTTTTTAAGTCCTGAGAAATAAAAAGGACTGAGAACAGTTGTGTTTCTCTTGTTTTGTCTGGTTATACCATGGATAACAAGGTGATTTTTGCTGATGCTGTTGCTAGTATATAGTCAATACTTTGTACATAAATAATTATGGAGGAGAAAATATTAAATATGAACATGGCCATAATCAGGGAAAAGAAAAAAGCAAAACCACAAAAATCTTCAACTTCTGATATATATGTATTTAAGAATGTATTCATTAAATGGCTGTTGTAGTATGAGCATTTAGAGGTTATAGAATATATATATATATTTATATATTTTCTATATAAATATATGGAATATGCTAGAGCTGACTATGTGGTCTTCATGAATTTTCGTATTTATTTTGTTTCCTACAGTATATAAAGGAAAGTTCTAAAAACATTTTTAAAGAGTTGTAAATAGCATTGTCTTTTAAGGTAATTCTTGCAAAGTTACCTGTGAACTTCTGCATTTAATTGGTGTGCAGCTGAATTTGTACAGAGACAGTGGGACATACAAACTCACTGACTCCTTTTATAGTGTATTTCACTGTCAATATTTTTCTTCCCTCTTTTTGAATTTAGTGACTATAAATTGGAGGAACTGTATTCTAAAACTGGAGAGTGAAGAGATTGGTAAGCAACATTGAAAACTCTCATGACCATGTATAAGGAAGAAATATGTAAATATAAAGAATATTTACCAAAATGAGTAATACATACTGTAATTCAACTTGTCACATGATGCTAGAGTCAAGAAAAAATGGAAAATATCACTCAGGTATTTATGACTAAATTCTGATTTTGGCTTAAGTAGCTGTATTTAAGTATCTTCTTTATACAAGTGAATTTTTAGATACATTGAGTCATTTAGTGTACTGAAAACCATCAACAATAAAACATCACATGAAATTTGATCATCAAGGAGGCAGGAGATTTCTGTAAAAAAAAACCAACGATCAAGGAGTAGTAAAGAGTTGGATAAGCATATTCTGCAGCATCATGTAAAGGAGATTTTGAACTGGTGTGTTAGACTCCATGGAATCTTTAAGGTTGGAAAAGGCCACTAAGATCATCTAGTCTAACCAACAACCATCTCCACTATGCCAACTAAACCATGTCATCATGTCATTTAGTGCAACATCTACCGCTTTTTTTTTTGAAAACCTCCAGGGACGTGACTCCAACATGTTCCTGGACAGCCTATTGCAATACTTGACCTTTTTTTTTTTTGTGAGATTTTTTTCCTAATATCCAACCTGTATCTCCTATGACACAACTTAAAGCCATTACTTCTTGTCCTATCACTAGTTACTTGGGAAAAGAGGCTAATCTTGCCCTCACTACAACCTCCTTTCAGGTCATTATAGAGAGTATAATAACCCCAGTCCTCCTTGAGACTAAACAGTCCATGTTCCCTCACCACTCATCATGAGACTTGTGCTCTAGACCCTTCACAGCTCTGGTGATCTTCTCTGAACACACTCCAGGGCCTCAGTATCTTTCTTGTAGTGAGGGGCCCAAAGCTGAACACAGCACTTGAGGTGCAGCCTCACCAGTGTCAAATAGAAATCATTTGAAATAATGAATAATGTTAACCTTAATTTATGTATATAGGAATGTTTACACTGTGTACTGTAAATATCAGTCTGGGATGCCTAAGCTCTGAGCTTTGTCTCCTAAAGTTCTGTAAAAACCATCTCCAGAAGGTCAGAATACAAATACAAATCATTTTATCCTTTAGATTAATTTCTCAAGTATTTCTCTTTCCATTGACTATATTTATGAAATAGCTGGAAGAATTACAACTAGAAAAACTAAAATTATTATTATATTATATGTATATTAGAATTTCATTAAGGATGAACATGACCAATAATGGTCATATATTTTCTCAGTTAGGAGGATGAGGACCTAGATGATAGTTAAAAATTGCTGATCTTCAAAATAATTGTACTTTGTTCAGAGGAAAGTGTGAAGGCATTCATAATTTAATTTGGATGTGCTTTGTTGTTTCATGAGCTTGAATTTTTAATAGATTTGAACAAAATTACAATTGAAATAAAGGTTTATATGAAGTTTTAAGATAGTGTAAAATTAAGAATTGCCACTGGTGACTATGAACTTCCTTTTATTGCCTTATTCCCCTTAATGATAGAAAACCCAGTCTTAAAAAGTTTGCAAGCAATAATTCAAGGTTTATGGGTATCCTTACTGTGCTAACATTCCACTACCATGTCAATTTGAGAACTGTTCCTCAAATTAGAAACCTATGTAATAAAGTCAGAGTCTAAAAAATAATAGCACACATAAAAATATTTTCTTGGTCCTAATTTGAGTGAAATGTACCAAAAACATACAGAACATAATTTCTGTGTTTCTTCTACATAAGATTCTTGAAGAGTTTCAAGGATAGTAGACATCTTTAAGTGACCAAGTCTACTTGCCCAGAAAAGTGAACTAATATGCTACATAATAGTTATAATATTAGATGTGTTGTTATGTAAATTTCCTTAAAGATTATGTCTTAAACTTTCTTATCAGGAAAAGTGACATCTATCCATTCAAGTTTACAAATTGAAGTCTCAGAAGATTGAACGTTCCCCAAGTTATAAAAGAACTAGGGCACTTATTATGATAAATCCAAGGTGCTTGTTGACCTTGTCTCTCTGCCATTCACCCATTTCACAAAATGGATGAAATTCTATACTTCTGTAAAGTACAGATTGGAGTATCACAATTTGTTCTCTGGTAGTTAGACAATGCACAGAAGTGTATGGATCTGTAATTGCCTCAACAGAAATATCCATTCCCCTTTTGCCAATGGGTTCTGTTTCTTTTGGTCCCTGTGAGTGACCCAAGCTGGCTTTCCTTCTTGAATTGGAAATATTGCTACCAATACTTGGGCTCATTTGTAAACAGATACATAATGCAGCGAGAAAGTGTTTTTCCTTTGTAAACTGCACCATATAAAATATAATAGCATATTGCCTTCCATAGCTGAAGTGCTAAAGTTTGTTTTCTGACCCTTATGGGTACAGCTCACCCAAGACTCACTTAGGAAAACGTGAGTAAATTGAGAGCTCAGGAAGTGTTTGTACAATAACTTGACACTGCAGAATGTATTTGTGGGCATTTACTATCTACATAATAGTTCTAATGCTGACTTTTAACAGTCCTACTTGTTGACAATTGGCTTTTTGAGAATTTGACATTGTATAAGTCGGTACTGAAGAAGACAGAGTTATGTGTGGGAGACGTTGCTTGTTTGTGTGGGAAGTGAAGGACTGTGCTTCCATAAGCTTCGAAAGGTCAGAACTTGATTTAACAAACATACTGTCCCAGAAAACACTTTCTACTTGAATGTCTAACACTGCTAGAGAACTGCATGTCAAGAGACATTGCTAATAAGCTTGTAAGACACTTGGCTGCATCCAGTGCTTTCTTAAATATTCATAACTGAATTTGAATAAAACTATATCCCGAAGATGGTATAGTCTGACACTTATGCTTTAGATCACCTCTGCCTTCTGTAGTTACCACTTAAGTAGGTACTTAAGTAGGTAGCTGATAGATTCTCAGGCTTTATGCTCCGCTCCAGATGGTGACCAAGATGATGGTATTCTGAACCTATCACAAAAACTTCAGGTGTCTGGAAACAAGGGCAAGCAGAAGAGAGAAAGCAGGATCTAGTCTGTTTCTACTGAGTGTTAATTTCCAGTAGGTTTGCCCACATGATATGTTACATTCCGGTTATACAGAATCTTCCTTCAAACAGGCATGGGCATATGAAGTGCCAATTATTTTTTGTGTATAGTACCTGAAGACAAAATGCCAGATTAGGCTGCTCTGGAATGCCATATGCAGTAGTCTGGATCTCAGTTTCCTGTTTCAGTATGTGCATCAATTTACAGCTGATAGGACAGCTGAGGAAGTGTCATGCACTTAAAAGGACTCTGATACTCTAATAGAGCTGGAGAGGTAACCTTCATTTGATCTAGAATGAACTCTTAACTGTTTTATGAGGCTGCTCACATCCAGTGTCTCAGGAATGGAGAAGAGGGAAATGAACTGAGATTAATGTACCACATATCAAGCTCTTCACAGTGCAAATTTTTACTAAGTCTTCCATGCTTCTGAACTGGATATGGACTGTAAATAGACTGGGGAAAACTCTTGCATATGTCTAAATAGGTGGATATATTCCTGAAGAAATTCTTGCAACAGTAGGCAGGTTCAGGGAGTGTTTTTGAATACTTTGTGTAAGATTCAGAGTGTGCCAAAAGTAAATATGTCCGGATGTGAAGAGGGAGGAGATCAGAGTTTCACCTGACAGAACCACAGATTTGGAGACACCTCCCAGGAAGGTAGATGACTGTAGAGAATATTTTCTTGCATAGTATAATGCAGTATACCAGATAGATAGTGAATTCAGTAAAGCGATCCTGCACTGAGTAGCCCCACAACTTTGAACAAGCTGATTAAGGCGTGAGTTCTGGTGCCAGCAAGCTATATCTACTGATATAGAAATTGACTCATTAAGTGAGGTAAATTATCTCACAAAGAACACAGCAGCTTGGATAGATTTTTCATTCGGTGAATACCTTTGCCAGATCTCAAAGGCTAGCCAAAAAAATGGATGATATTCAAGATTAAAAGTATACTTATGAATCGTTTATACTAAGAACTGTTAACAGTCATAAGGTACTGCCTGCTCTACTGTAATAATCAAATAAAAAAAAATGAGTAATTATAACTTAAATATTACTAAGGAAGTTTTATTTCAGCCAAGAAAGTTAGCTCTTTTGCTCTATGTTCTTCTGTTAAATGGAAGACAGAACCAGGGAAAAAGAATTGTTAAAAAATGGCTGGTTTAGAAAAATGTAAAAGAATTGGAGAGAAGAGTGATCTTTTGGCCTAAAGAAAGACTTGATTATAACTAATATCTGTGGATTCAATAGAAATGGAAGTGGAACTTAATCTTTTGCCCAGGAAATTTTTTAGTATAAGTGTCATGGTTTTATGATTTTTGGTTATTGGGATTCCACATCATAACATCATGTAGTGCTCTGGGAGTTAAAAAGTTAATGGTCCAGTTCTGGGCATCTGTCTGGAAGAGAAGAAGAACTACATTCCCCAGAAGACTGTTCGCTGTTCTATTATCATTTCTGCTCAGAGGGAAAAGATATAAGGCATTGGTAGGTCACCTGACGACTCTCTCTTTGATCATCAGGCTCTCCTCCCTGCTGCTCAACCCGACTGCGTCTAACCTCAGTGTTATGGTGAGGCCTTTCCACCTTTCAAACAGTCTCTCTTATTATATTTGAATTATTAGCTTCAATTCTAATTATATTGTATTATAGAGTGTTATCTTGCATTCCAATATCATATTTAGTAAATTAGTTTGTTTCTCCTCAGATCGTTGCCACTGTTTTTAATTATTCAGGGTCCCCTGTTTCCCTTTTCTGGAGGCGCAGATCTGCGGATCCCTCTGCCCTGCTAGTCACGGAACCAGGCCGAACCAGCCCGTAAACTGTTGACAATAATGTAACCAAGTTTGTTAAAATAAAATGAAAAATAGAATTTGTTTTAGACTAGATAGTGTAATTTTGATCAATTCTTTAGCATAAAATGACAAGAACAAAAGTATTGCACAAATGATGCGATTGGAAAATTTCATATCACCTTAAGAGATTGAAAAAGGAAGATAGGATGATTAAAGAAAACTAGTTTTAAGTGAAAACTCTAAGATGAATATATTATAATCAAATACATATGAATATATTTAAATTCTCTACTAGCATACAAAAAGTCAAATATAAAACGTGAATCATATTGTAATAGATTTTTGTTTGGACGTGTGAAGAGAAAAGGGAAGAATATGGCAGGCTGCATATTTGAGAGTTTTTTAAAAAACATACATAAATTTATTTCAGAATACAAATATTAGGAAACTGAAACAAATATCAGAATGAGAGGAAGAATCCTACAATTTTTGAAATTATTTGGTAATATCTTGTATTAATCAGAAAATTCCTGGGCCTACTTTGAACAGTCAGTTCACACTGTAACATCCTCTGTAAAGAGAACTTAAAGGGGAAAATGACATGCAAAAACTAGGAGTAAAACAACTATATAGATCCTAATTGAAATTTGTTGTGATCAAGCTATGGTGCTAATAACAGACTTCCCTGTCATGGCTACATGGTCATGTGGAATAAACTCAATATTCAACTAAAGAGATAGAAAAGTTGATAGAGAATCTAGACAGTGAATAGCAAACATGGATTATTCCTATGTGAGATTAATACTGAAAATTCAAAACTATTCATAAAAGAAGATATGTTTATATATAGTAATTTTGATAGCTAACCTCATGTTTTAGACAAAAATATCTCTAAGGAGGACACAAAGTGTGTTAATGAAGCATTTAAACAAAATTCAGCGTTTCTCTAAGTAAAAAGTGGTGATAAGTGTCAGTTTTTAAGTGGCCTGGAGAGTGAGGTCAAAGGATATTTGCGAGAGAAGATACCAACTTATTTAAACTCCTTGAGGATCGGTTAGGCTTCCAACTCACTATGAGGTCATGTGATCACACAAGTGGCTTAATTTATTCTGCTACAATAAATATTACTTTTGCTGAGAAACACTGTCAGTAAGAAGACTAAGATATCAAATTCAAAATTATTTGCTTAGAAAATATACAGTTTTTCTGGCAATTTAATGTAACTAAGGAATAGTGAGTTTCATTACACGTGTTCATTCAACACTAATTCAGTTTTTGATTAGCCAAATGTATGAACAAGAAAACCTGACAAAATCTCAGAATTCGTTGATAGAATCAATTTAAGAGATAAATTTATTTATTTGGTGAATATGACTTGAACATTTTCTTCATACTGTTAGGAAAAAAAGTTAAGCTTTAGTATTGAGAGTTTTGTTTGTTTTTGTTCTCATCACAGATACGAGGAAACTAATGACAAACAAAGACTACATAGTCAAAGTATTTGTTTCACCTTATGCTAGATCTCAGATTTTTAGTTGTTGATCCTATGATCCCCCTGTAGGGGTGTGATTTGTCTCACATAGTTTAGATACTTACAGTAGGGATGTGATGGATAGCAGCCTGAAAGTATCATTTTCTCCATTTACAAAACAGCCTAGAAATAGATAATTATATTCTCAGATTATGTACTTGTTGAATCCCAGGTCTTCAGTCTCTTATGCCGATATCTATTCCATAAGTACTACTTCAGTTCCCACACGTTAAATGGCATTTCTGCCAGTATAGAGTATGTACCTCAGGAGGGCAGAATCAGTTGCTTTCTGATAATGGTGTATATATTTTTTTTTTTTTCGAGAAAATTGTTGAGAAATTTTCTAGTAAAAGCTAAGTATCTAATTTTAGATACAGGACAATTTGAAAGCTATTGTGTGAAGTTGAGAATGAAAATTAGTGTAGTAGTGCAAGAAGTGTACTCATACTGTATATTATATAGATGTTGTCTGAGAATGCTGAAGGACTCCAGTTCAAAATACAAAAAAGAAAGTGGTGAATTAAACAAAAAATAAAGGAAAATTCTTTCATTAGCCTTGAGCTTTGTTTGCACTATAAAAACCTTACAGATTTTGTGAAACCATGAACTTTGAAGCAGAGGGCATCAGCAATATTAATCTTGGATATGCTTGAACACAAGTAATCAATATAAATCAGAAATATACATATATATATATACATAGGGAGAGAGAGACAGACACTTGGGATGTGTAAAAGAGTGAAACTATTCTAGTACAGAAATAAAATATTTTAGTTATTTAAATATATCATACCAGCTTTACTCTGGAGAAAGAGTAATTGAAGAGCAAAACTGCAGAAAGACAGTAGACATATATGCAAAGGTTAAACATAGACTTACTAAATTATCACAAAGAAAACTCCAGTTTTGGATTATCTGTGAGTATAGAACCTGAATGAATAGTGGAACAATGAATATGAATTTTTGAGTATGAAAAATGTCAAAAGGAAAAGAAGTAAGAAAAAAGGAACTTGAGCGCTCACTGAAAAGCATTAATGTAGAGAGAGATACGATTTTTTTTTGTTGTTGTTATGGTCTATTTTCTTTCTTTTTTATTTTTATTTTTTTTTGTGACACACAAAGTAGTCACTTTCTGGAATATAAAATATGAGGGAGAATACTGAAACCACAGGTAAGAATTATTAGGCTGTAAATTCTTCAGGGCAAAGGTTGATTCTTCTTACCCATTTGTACAGTGCCTTGACTAATACACACTTTTCTTGAATGCAAATGTTATCAGTGGTTTCTTTCCAGATTTATAAGCATATGCATATATATATGTATAAATATATGCACATATGTATGTAATAACTTTTCCAAAAAAAAAAAAAAAAAAAAAAGAAAAAAAAAAAAGAGAGAGATTAACTGATAAATTGGACAATTTAGATAGAATTCCAGGCTTTATTACCTCCTTACTCACAACTCCTGAAGGTTGTATTCACTCACAGCTTCTGCATGATATAAAAAGGCATTTGTGTGGTAAGATATATATCTCAAAAGGTTTGGATACTGGGAATAGATTCAACTATTCAGATTGTGTTGGTCTATACTATTGGGTGGAAATCTCATGAGAACAATGTCCTCACATGAGATTTCTTCTCTGACACAGATCATAAATACTGCAAGAACTTTTTCTTTCTTTCTTTTTTTTTTTTTATTTTTTCCAGGAGTTTTTCTGCACTTCTCAAATGGAAATAGGAAGCATGGAATCACATGAAAAAGAATAATAATGGAGATAAAAAGTTAACCAAACATTTTAGAAAGTTTTTAAAGATCATTTTTAAATTCTGTTCAGAAACTTTCTCTTTTTTCCCAGTGCAGCTTACTAATGGAAAGCAATGCACTCTCATCTTTATTCATATTTCACATATATTGCAAGATCACTAACACTTCATCTATATGTACACGCTATCAGTTTATTAAGGTTTTAATTATGTAACTTTTCATGTTTGGCTTATGATCCTCTCTTCTTACCCTTCAGAATGCTTCTATTCAACATCTTTTGATCTGCTAGGAGCTTAAGCACTGAGTTGCCACTGATGCTGTTTGCCAGCAGCAAAGGGAAGCTTGGATAGGGTATGACTTTAACTCCTGACCATAGAGACTGATAGGCCATAAGATATTAAGCTCCCGCCAATTTCTATTTTCTCTTTCAAAGATTGCTAACCTCATCTCCCCAGGGTCTGCAACTCCTGCCAGCCTTTAAACCAGCGGGAAGAATATCTGTCTCTAATTCATAATTACTAGGGCTCCATCACAATGAGCTGGATCAAGCATTGTTGGTGCTTGCCTTTATTTAATTAGTGAGCATGTGAATTTATAGTAGTGAGAAGTAGAACTGGGTGTAAATACAACCTCCTTGCATTATTTTTCTATTTCTCTTTTTCATGTGTCTTTCAGCGGTTATACTCCTAATATACAGCAGATCATTATCTGTAGCGTTAATAAAATTCAATGCTGTGCATATTTTTCAACAAAATTTGTATTGTGAAAGAAACAAGGATAGCACCTTGTAGAATTGAAATAGACAGTGTGCTCCTGAATTCTTACCTCTTCCCTCTGCCTACTCCCTATTATTAATGTATATTATTACTTCAAGTATGTCAGAAAGAGAGACAAACAGTCAGAGGCAGAAATTTCTCCCTAATTCACTCTGCCTAGCCAGCAAAATGTAACACAAAATTATTCAGGGGAAAAATACAATTTTCTGTCATCTCTGCCATACACTGATAACAAAGCTACAGGCTAATATGTTTTGATATTTTTGTCACTCGTTTATCATGTGACCTTTCACGCTATCATTAATACAGCTGAGGGACAGAGCAGATACACTGAAATAAGGGTGTGGAGAAGTCAGATTGCTTCTCTAACAGCTAACGGTCAGTCACAGCAATTTATGCTTTTCTTCAGTATAGCAATGACTGAAGAAGAGAAATTGTTATTAAAATGTGATATTACTGTCTAGGCTCTGCCATATAGAATTTGCAACTTTTAGCTATGATGGGAATACTGGAAGGGGGAGGTTTAATAAATTTCCTTTTGAATTATGATATTAATACAATACAACATGCTTGCTCAGACATTCAAAGAATATACATGGGGAGAAATCATATTCAGGACACTCCAATACTGAATATTAGTCATAGTCTAGAATTGTCATATGCAAGCAAAGTATTTTAATAACATGAATGTAATCAGTTTGTATTGGCTCAATTAAAACTGTTGGGTTTGGGTTTTGTTTTTTTTTTTTTGTTGTTTGTTTGTTTAAAAAATTCCAGCTAGTGTCATGTACTATTCAGCAATATTTTCAGGATATCCAAGAAAGTGTAATGCATCTTTCCTGTGTGTATGTGTGTATATCTTTTATGATAAATGACACCTGGTTTAAATTTGCATTTGGCTTTACACTATTTCTGACAATGGTCTAGCTTTTTATGTTGCCTGTAGAGTCTGGTTTGTTGAAATTCCAATATAAAACTAATTTATATTTGACATTAATGAGTTAAGCAATGTTTTATACAGTACATCAGGGCTGAGAGAGAACTTTACAGCATTCTAGTAAAAGCAAATTGCTTCTGAGTATGACCATTATGTAAAAAATGAAAAATCTTTCACTAACCTAAGCTACTTGTCCCTTCAAAATCCTGTGATTTTTAATGTTTAAGTTAAGAAAGGATTGAAAAATTAACAAAGTTATTTTTTTCTCACTTACATTCTATTGGTGGGTTGTAATTTAACAACTTGAAGAGATTTTTTTCCTCAGCTTGGATGTCTGTACCAGGTCAGAGTAAATCATTATACTCTTTGATAAAATGTTATTAAAATAATTTAATTATTTAAAATATTAAATATGCTACAAACTAATCTATTTAAGAATTCAATGATATTTTCCTTGAGCTTGGCTTCTTTGGGGAGCATTTTTTTTTTTAAGTGCAGTAGAATATGACCTTTACATGTGAAAGAAAATAAGTAAGGATGAGTTTAAATAGGAGGATTTTTAAATAGGTCCCAGAGAGAGTCTAGTACACTTGAAATGAATCTTTTTACATTACAATTGATTGCAAAATGAAAGTTAAAATTTCTCATTTCAAATGTAAAGATCTGATTTCAGAAAGGCATATTCAAATGAACAATTGATATTGACAAAATATCCATTGTCTTAAATTTGACTACTGTAAGAAAGCTAACATGTATTTGTAGAATTGAACCATAAATGTATGCATGAAAACAGTGGATATATTAACACTCCTTAGAAATCCGATTTGCTGATTGAATCCCTAAACATTTTGGAAAAAGGAATAGCCATAACATGTTCTGTCTAGCATTATTAACATGTGCATACAAATGAATTGCATAGTGTATGAATGTAAAATGCATATATATGTATGCATATGTATGTACAAAATAAATTAATATTTGCATTTGTTTTAAATTGTGTGCATGTATAATCATGTTAGATAAGAAATGGAAAACCTATTAAGTCATGCAAACTTTAGAACATTCTATAGCGATACTTGTGCATGAGATAAACTATTCTTACCTTCTAGTAATTCTGTAGTAGTGATCTTAATGTTCTGATGGCATTAATATCACTACTAATATGTTGTTAATTATGAATAATGATTTCTGAAATTATTTCTGAGAAGAAATGCTAAAAGGAGCAACTTTATTAATACAAATAGTACAAAATATTGCAAATAATATTAAGGTAATTATTAATATGGTTATAAGACACCTGTAAAAATGCTATGTAAGTGCAAAATAATCATGTAAAAATACTTCATTGTGCTAATGTTACTTATAAAAGTAAAACTATAAATTAAAAGAAATTTAATTATCCTTTTGTTTCTTGGATAGTAAAATGAAATATCATAAAGTGATTTTTTCCTTCAGTGAACACTATAGTATAGCGCAAGAAAAACACTGGCTAGGTGGTCTTCCCTTTTACCTCCCTATCACTATCAACAGTCCTGACCTGGAAATAGAGCCTCTTTTAGGATAACAAGAAAGTGTGTCCATGCATGCTTAGTCTGTGCCAGTCTTGAACAGATTATATATCAAGCTGAATTATACTGGATTATTTTTTTTCAATAGGGAAAACTAATCGTTGTCGAAGCTTTGGGGCAGTGATTTTTGGTTAATATCAACAAAGAATTCAGTTAAATAGAGAATCTCCAACCTACTTAATATGATGCTGATCTTATACCTAGAACCATACAATGTCCACGTTTATGTATTTTATAATTAACATTTTCTTCAATCTATTCCTTAATGACAAAGAGAAGAAAAAAAGGTAGAAAAAGAATGAATTGCTATTTTATGAGTAGTTACCCACAGAAGTACATTAAATAAATATGGTTTCTTTTCAGCAATCTGAAATCAATTATACAATATTTTCGTCTGCTATAAGTACGCATTAGCAGAGCAAATGGCAGAAATTCGTTGATCTTGCTAACTTTGTTCAAAGTGTGTATGTATATGTTAAAGTGGAATCACTTATTGCTTTGATATTTGCAATAAATAGATTACAAAACTATGCAACAGAGTCTTTCATTTTCTGCTCTCCTAACATAATGTTTAACAAAAACATACAAACGATCAAAAAAAAAAAAAGAAGAGGGATTTTAAGGCTGACATTCATGTTTGCATGTAAATAAAGCAAGAGCCACAAACAAAGCCAGCAATCTCACATACTTGCCTTCAGTGGTAAAGGATGGAAAGGCTGCCTGCTACCAATCAGCAAGTGGTTGCTATGGTTACAAGGTCAGGAAATATGCCTTTTCCCCAGTTGTCCAAGGCTTGCACATGTCACTTCTGAAACTATGAATTTTATATACAGGTCAGGAGATGCATACCAAAGAAATAAACAGTGAACTGGACCATAATGACAGCTAACGTTCAAATGTCCTTGAATTTTTTAAATTTCTATCCAAACACATTTTGTCATTTTGAATGGGTTGGGTTTTTTTTTGTATAAAATTGGAGCAATTCTTTCCTGTAATGAAATTTTGCAAAGTAGGTACAAACTATGCCTCATTATTATAAGCTGCATCAATAACTTGTCTCTGAAAGATACTTATGTTCTTTCCCTTTTTTTTTTTTTAAACTCTTTAAATTACAGCTTTGGAATATTATAAGAATATAATTTGATGCAACTTAAGAACTGAGAGTAATAACTACTTTCTGTAAAACAGATTTAATAATGCTGTATTTATCTGTAGACAAGATGGTGGTTAAGCTGTTAATGAAATGCAGATGGTCCTGTTTTAAAGTACAAATTCTTCTTTAGTCAGTATGCTAAGCTTTAGGGGAGTTTTAGTATAATCTCTAAAGGTTGAAAATGATATAGTATTTGTAAAATGAGTGAATTGTGAAAGAAACCTTGATTGTTTATGTGTCATTGAAGAATTTACTAGGAAAATTAGTCAAGGGCTCTCGGGGGACTTAGCATTTTCCTACAGATAAGGTAGGTCAAGTAAATTTAGTGATGGTTATTAAAGGGTTTGTATTCTTTCTGCTTTGTATTCTATAGTGGTACATAACAATCTTCTTTATTTCAAACCTGTTTAAAATCTCGATTTTGCTGTGTAAATATTTAAGAACCATGTTAATTGTTTCTGAACTTTCAACTAGGAACTGCTTAATGGACTTAACAAACAAAAAGTGAAGGACAATTTTGAAGTGATATTTATGTAATTGCAGTTAGAATATTAAGTTGTGTTGCTTCTTTCCAAATATGTATTATATAAATGTTATAGTATGCAATTACATCTTGTTTTGTATAGAGTCATTATTTCTTTGATAACTGAGTAATATACAGTGGAAGTAGTGTGCAGCATTTTAATAACGATATGTAGCACACAGAGTTCAGAGTACATTTAATTATTTTTTTATATATATATGCTGTATGGAAATTACATTAAAAGAGAAATTAATAGTTCTTTTTTGAAAAGATTCTTTCCCACTTTATTTTTCAAAATGTTCTTAATACAGTATGTCTGTTGTTTTATCATGCTTTTTTCCCTTGCTACTTGCTGTGTATCTCAAATTTCATTCCTTGATGTGAGAAGCCTGAAATAGAACAAAATTGGCATGCAAAACAAAGAGAATATGTTGTTTCCTTTTCCTTTTGGATTATACTTTTTGTTAAACTGTATATATTTCTATTCTTTACATTTTTATTCTGGGTGGATTGGGTATTTTTTTCTTCTTCTTCTCGGGGATTTTTTTGTTTGTTTTTGGTTAAGAAAGCTGAATATTTATCTTGATAGCAATCCTTTCCTTTTCTTTCTTTTTTATTCCTGCTTTTTCTTCTTCTTTTTTTTTCTTTTTTAGCAGAAAGCAGCATTCAAATGAGAAACTAAGTACATTTCTTTTCAACAGGCAATTTACCCCATGATGAGATATGCTTTCACTTATTTTTCTTTGACATTCTAGCATCTAGCAACACAGCAGGTATCCAAAGGTTAGGCTTCAAATAAAGGATAACTACATTCTTACATTAATAGATACCATTGTATGAATATGTCATATTATGCCAGCATTTAGTTCCTTTAATTGTTTTTCTAAAATTATACACGATAACAAGGATATAGACAAAGTGAGAAAGATTTCAAAATTTATTCCCTTATGATTATTTCTGCTGTCTTGCTTTCTCTGTATTAGTGTTGTTTTTCTTCTTTCATCCATTTGATACTATTTGG
>JACDJE010000512.1:365100-386972 GCA_016647715.1 Pavo muticus
GTATCCAGAACTAACTAGATCTGAAAGGGTCAGCTCTTTGAGGAATATGTGATTAATAATCTCAAAATTTGGGTGAGTAGAAGTTCTAGCCCATAAAGAGAAAAAGGGACAATAAGTCTTCATAGACTATGAAACATCTCACCCTTGCTAACAGGAAAACAAAACAAAACAAAACAAAAGAACAAAACTCAACAACCAGTGTGATTCAAATGTGGGCTAAGACCTGAGAAATAGTCTGAATAAAACCAATTCTGAATTGTCGCTTATCTGAGATGATGCTGTTTAACTCCTGTGCAGGATCCAATGTAGAGCTTGATATTTTGAGGCAAGGGAGAAAAAATAGAAGGTATCACCAGTCATTTGCTTTCTAGTCCCTCTGTGTTTAATAAAGGAACAATTTCAAATCTGTGTGTATCAGTATTTCTTGTCTCTTTCGCTGTTTTAATAAAGTCTTTTTTTCTTGCTTAGTATGACATCCTGTATTTTATGATGTGGAGATAAGACAACATTAACACTTGCAGTGATAAACTGTAGTTTTGGCTCTTGAAAAAAAAAATCAGATTTTTCACCTATGCACTTTTTATTGATATTTAATATGCTATAGCTTAATTCTGAATCATTTAATACTGCAGTACACTATTCAAACAGGTCTTTGCAAAGGCAAAATGATTATTTATGCCAATTATGACACTTCAGTTCAGTTTCAATAGTTGCAGCATGTACTACAGTGATTTGGTAGCTGAAAAAATTATCACTGATAATTGACTGTAAGTCCTGAACAGACAGCTTATCCAAGTTCAGTTCAGACAACAAAGGAGCAGAAGAGCCAAAGTGATTTAAGTCCTTGGTTCAATGTGTCATACCCTCCCTGACATCACTTTATTTTTTAACCATCATCCAATGGACCGTATAAGATATATAGGGGTTGATGGCTTTGGCTGCTAAATTTATGAGTAGAATCTCTTTCTGAATTGTCCCATAATTGGGTTCTTAAAATAGATTTTCTAAGATAAGTGCAGTTGTAGTTGTGTATTGTAGCCAAGTTCAGAATATTTTTTTCATAAATGTGAACTAGCTGTACGAATTTATAGGGAAAGGTATAAAGGGTAGTGATTAATAATGATCATATAGACTAAATGTTATAATTAGACTGGCAAAAAGACTAATAGGCCAAAAGGAAATAGAATTTTATGAAATTTCATTAATACTAGATTTAAGCCTTGTATTCCAACATATGAGTTGTTTATAGTTAGAAATGTTACAGGATTAATAAATTAATTTCAATTTTTCTTCAGAGAGATGAAAGACTCTCTAGTTCAATACTGCAGTTAATGTTTTTGTTTATTGTATGATTAATGAGCAATTTTATTATTAGAACAACTCAGTTCTAGTTAAAATATTTATGTACCTAATTCATACCTGCCTAATTACAAACACTTGGCAAACATTATTTAGATTTTAGATTTTATTTTCCTATTTATGTATTGGATGAAAAATATCCTTCTGTTTGTTTGTTTGCTTTTGATTCTATACATAATTCTTCCAGATTTTGTTTTTCGAGGTAAAAAAATATGTTGAAACATTGCACTGAACTCTACCCTGACACAAATTAGTGTATCTATTTAATTCTGAAACAGATAGATATAAGATTATGCCTAGATAAAGGCTTTACTGAAAGAAATTTAAACAAAAAATAGAAATAATATGAAACAAGAAACAAAACAAACAAACCTGGAAATGTTGCATATTTTGTCATAAGTATTCAAAAAATAATAATTAAAAAAAAATTAGAACAAAAATATCCACTCCAGGTATGGCAGCTAACAAAGTTCTGGAAGTAATTTGGTATACCCAAAGTCTTGTTAAAAAATGTTATCAGTACATTTGGTACCAATTAAAAGTATCTGTGAAATGCTAGTTTCTTTTATTGATTTAGTAACAGCTCATCTGCATTCATCATCACTTCTACTTGCAAAACAGGAAAAAAATCCACTGAAGTATAATAGAAGGAGGAGTTCAGAGAACAGAGCCAGGAAAAAAAAAAAAAAAGGCTTTCTGAGTGTGAAGTGGACTTGATCTCTCTCAGGGATACTCCTCTCAACCCACTTTGTGTCAAGCAACTATCATGGGTGAAGTTCTCAAGTTTTGCAGACGAATACATCACACTGACATACGCAAGCCCTATAGCAACATTCAATCAGTGTACATATATTTGATTTTTCCCCCTCAAACCTCCTGAAATAGACTAAGAAGAAGCTCTTTTTCTTTCTTATTTTTTTTTCACCTCCATTCATCTTTTAATGGAAGTATAGAGAGAAAAGAGGAGGGAGGAAGGGAGATGACAACAAACTCTATAGGATTGACAGCAAAGGTTCATTCACATACGTTTATTCCAAACAAAAAAAANTCAAATAAAAAAAATTGAGTAATTATAACTTAAATATTACTAAGGAAGTTTTATTTCAGCCAAGAAAGTTAGCTCTTTTGCTCTATGTTCTTCTGTTAAATGGAAGACAGAACCAGGGAAAAAGAATTGTTAAAAAATGGCTGGTTTAGAAAAATGTAAAAGAATTGGAGAGAAGAGTGATCTTTTGGCCTAAAGAAAGACTTGATTATAACTAATATCTGTGGATTCAATAGAAATGGAAGTGGAACTTAATCTTTTGCCCAGGAAATTTTTTAGTATAAGTGTCATGGTTTTATGATTTTTGGTTATTGGGATTCCACATCATAACATCATGTAGTGCTCTGGGAGTTAAAAAGTTAATGGTCCAGTTCTGGGCATCTGTCTGGAAGAGAAGAAGAACTACATTCCCCAGAAGACTGTTCGCTGTTCTATTATCATTTCTGCTCAGAGGGAACAGATATAAGGCCTTGGTAGGTCACCTGACGACTCTCTCTTTGATCATCAGGCTCTCCTCCCTGCTGCTCAACCCGACTGCGTCTAACCTCAGTGTTATGGTGAGGCCTTTCCACCTTTCAAACAGTCTCTCTTATTATATTTGAATTATTAGCTTCAATTCTAATTATATTGTATTATAGAGTGTTATCTTGCATTCCAATATCATATTTAGTAAATTAGTTTGTTTCTCCTCAGATCGTTGCCACTGTTTTTAATTATTCAGGGTCCCCTGTTTCCCTTTTCTGGAGGCGCAGATCTGCGGATCCCTCTGCCCTGCTAGTCACGGAACCAGGCCGAACCAGCCCGTAAACTGTTGACAATAATGTAACCAAGTTTGTTAAAATAAAATGAAAAATAGAATTTGTTTTAGACTAGATAGTGTAATTTTGATCAATTCTTTAGCATAAAATGACAAGAACAAAAGTATTGCACAAATGATGCGATTGGAAAATTTCATATCACCTTAAGAGATTGAAAAAGGAAGATAGGATGATTAAAGAAAACTAGTTTTAAGTGAAAACTCTAAGATGAATATATTATAATCAAATACATATGAATATATTTAAATTCTCTACTAGCATACAAAAAGTCAAATATAAAACGTGAATCATATTGTAATAGATTTTTGTTTGGACGTGTGAAGAGAAAAGGGAAGAATATGGCAGGCTGCATATTTGAGAGTTTTTTAAAAAACATACATAAATTTATTTCAGAATACAAATATTAGGAAACTGAAACAAATATCAGAATGAGAGGAAGAATCCTACAATTTTTGAAATTATTTGGTAATATCTTGTATTAATCAGAAAATTCCTGGGCCTACTTTGAACAGTCAGTTCACACTGTAACATCCTCTGTAAAGAGAACTTAAAGGGGAAAATGACATGCAAAAACTAGGAGTAAAACAACTATATAGATCCTAATTGAAATTTGTTGTGATCAAGCTATGGTGCTAATAACAGACTTCCCTGTCATGGCTACATGGTCATGTGGAATAAACTCAATATTCAACTAAAGAGATAGAAAAGTTGATAGAGAATCTAGACAGTGAATAGCAAACATGGATTATTCCTATGTGAGATTAATACTGAAAATTCAAAACTATTCATAAAAGAAGATATGTTTATATATAGTAATTTTGATAGCTAACCTCATGTTTTAGACAAAAATATCTCTAAGGAGGACACAAAGTGTGTTAATGAAGCATTTAAACAAAATTCAGCGTTTCTCTAAGTAAAAAGTGGTGATAAGTGTCAGTTTTTAAGTGGCCTGGAGAGTGAGGTCAAAGGATATTTGCGAGAGAAGATACCAACTTATTTAAACTCCTTGAGGATCGGTTAGGCTTCCAACTCACTATGAGGTCATGTGATCACACAAGTGGCTTAATTTATTCTGCTACAATAAATATTACTTTTGCTGAGAAACACTGTCAGTAAGAAGACTGAGATATCAAATTCAAAATTATTTGCTTAGAAAATATACAGTTTTTCTGGCAATTTAATGTAACTAAGGAATAGTGAGTTTCATTACACGTGTTCATTCAACACTAATTCAGTTTTTGATTAGCCAAATGTATGAACAAGAAAACCTGACAAAATCTCAGAATTCGTTGATAGAATCAATTTAAGAGATAAATTTATTTATTTGGTGAATATGACTTGAACATTTTCTTCATACTGTTAGGAAAAAAAGTTAAGCTTTAGTATTGAGAGTTTTGTTTGTTTTTGTTCTCATCACAGATACGAGGAAACTAATGACAAACAAAGACTACATAGTCAAAGTATTTGTTTCACCTTATGCTAGATCTCAGATTTTTAGTTGTTGATCCTATGATCCCCCTGTAGGGGTGTGATTTGTCTCACATAGTTTAGATACTTACAGTAGGGATGTGATGGATAGCAGCCTGAAAGTATCATTTTCTCCATTTACAAAACAGCCTAGAAATAGATAATTATATTCTCAGATTATGTACTTGTTGAATCCCAGGTCTTCAGTCTCTTATGCCGATATCTATTCCATAAGTACTACTTCAGTTCCCACACGTTAAATGGCATTTCTGCCAGTATAGAGTATGTACCTCAGGAGGGCAGAATCAGTTGCTTTCTGATAATGGTGTATATATATTTTTTTTTCGAGAAAATTGTTGAGAAATTTTCTAGTAAAAGCTAAGTATCTAATTTTAGATACAGGACAATTTGAAAGCTATTGTGTGAAGTTGAGAATGAAAATTAGTGTAGTAGTGCAAGAAGTGTACTCATACTGTATATTATATAGATGTTGTCTGAGAATGCTGAAGGACTCCAGTTCAAAATACAAAAAAGAAAGTGGTGAATTAAACAAAAAATAAAGGAAAATTCTTTCATTAGCCTTGAGCTTTGTTTGCACTATAAAAACCTTACAGATTTTGTGAAACCATGAACTTTGAAGCAGAGGGCATCAGCAATATTAATCTTGGATATGCTTGAACACAAGTAATCAATATAAATCAGAAATATACATATATATATATACATAGGGAGAGAGAGACAGACACTTGGGATGTGTAAAAGAGTGAAACTATTCTAGTACAGAAATAAAATATTTTAGTTATTTAAATATATCATACCAGCTTTACTCTGGAGAAAGAGTAATTGAAGAGCAAAACTGCAGAAAGACAGTAGACATATATGCAAAGGTTAAACATAGACTTACTAAATTATCACAAAGAAAACTCCAGTTTTGGATTATCTGTGAGTATAGAACCTGAATGAATAGTGGAACAATGAATATGAATTTTTGAGTATGAAAAATGTCAAAAGGAAAAGAAGTAAGAAAAAAGGAACTTGAGCGCTCACTGAAAAGCATTAATGTAGAGAGAGATACGATTTTTTTTTGTTGTTGTTATGGTCTATTTTCTTTCTTTTTTATTTTTATTTTTTTTTGTGACACACAAAGTAGTCACTTTCTGGAATATAAAATATGAGGGAGAATACTGAAACCACAGGTAAGAATTATTAGGCTGTAAATTCTTCAGGGCAAAGGTTGATTCTTCTTACCCATTTGTACAGTGCCTTGACTAATACACACTTTTCTTGAATGCAAATGTTATCAGTGGTTTCTTTCCAGATTTATAAGCATATGCATATATATATGTATAAATATATGCACATATGTATGTAATAACTTTTCCAAAAAAAAAAAAAAAAAAGAAAGAAAAGAAAAAAAGAGAGAGATTAACTGATAAATTGGACAATTTAGATAGAATTCCAGGCTTTATTACCTCCTTACTCACAACTCCTGAAGGTTGTATTCACTCACAGCTTCTGCATGATATAAAAAGGCATTTGTGTGGTAAGATATATATCTCAAAAGGTTTGGATACTGGGAATAGATTCAACTATTCAGATTGTGTTGGTCTATACTATTGGGTGGAAATCTCATGAGAACAATGTCCTCACATGAGATTTCTTCTCTGACACAGATCATAAATACTGCAAGAACTTTTTCTTTCTTTCTTTTTTTTTTTTTATTTTTTCCAGGAGTTTTTCTGCACTTCTCAAATGGAAATAGGAAGCATGGAATCACATGAAAAAGAATAATAATGGAGATAAAAAGTTAACCAAACATTTTAGAAAGTTTTTAAAGATCATTTTTAAATTCTGTTCAGAAACTTTCTCTTTTTTCCCAGTGCAGCTTACTAATGGAAAGCAATGCACTCTCATCTTTATTCATATTTCACATATATTGCAAGATCACTAACACTTCATCTATATGTACACGCTATCAGTTTATTAAGGTTTTAATTATGTAACTTTTCATGTTTGGCTTATGATCCTCTCTTCTTACCCTTCAGAATGCTTCTATTCAACATCTTTTGATCTGCTAGGAGCTTAAGCACTGAGTTGCCACTGATGCTAAAAAAAAGCAGCAAAGGGAAGCTTGGATAGGGTATGACTTTAACTCCTGACCATAGAGACTGATAGGCCATAAGATATTAAGCTCCCGCCAATTTCTATTTTCTCTTTCAAAGATTGCTAACCTCATCTCCCCAGGGTCTGCAACTCCTGCCAGCCTTTAAACCAGCGGGAAGAATATCTGTCTCTAATTCATAATTACTAGGGCTCCATCACAATGAGCTGGATCAAGCATTGTTGGTGCTTGCCTTTATTTAATTAGTGAGCATGTGAATTTATAGTAGTGAGAAGTAGAACTGGGTGTAAATACAACCTCCTTGCATTATTTTTCTATTTCTCTTTTTCATGTGTCTTTCAGCGGTTATACTCCTAATATACAGCAGATCATTATCTGTAGCGTTAATAAAATTCAATGCTGTGCATATTTTTCAACAAAATTTGTATTGTGAAAGAAACAAGGATAGCACCTTGTAGAATTGAAATAGACAGTGTGCTCCTGAATTCTTACCTCTTCCCTCTGCCTACTCCCTATTATTAATGTATATTATTACTTCAAGTATGTCAGAAAGAGAGACAAACAGTCAGAGGCAGAAATTTCTCCCTAATTCACTCTGCCTAGCCAGCAAAATGTAACACAAAATTATTCAGGGGAAAAATACAATTTTCTGTCATCTCTGCCATACACTGATAACAAAGCTACAGGCTAATATGTTTTGATATTTTTGTCACTCGTTTATCATGTGACCTTTCACGCTATCATTAATACAGCTGAGGGACAGAGCAGATACACTGAAATAAGGGTGTGGAGAAGTCAGATTGCTTCTCTAACAGCTAACGGTCAGTCACAGCAATTTATGCTTTTCTTCAGTATAGCAATGACTGAAGAAGAGAAATTGTTATTAAAATATGATATTACTGTCTAGGCTCTGCCATATAGAATTTGCAACTTTTAGCTATGATGGGAATACTGGAAGGGGGAGGTTTAATAAATTTCCTTTTGAATTATGATATTAATACAATACAACATGCTTGCTCAGACATTCAAAGAATATACATGGGGAGAAATCATATTCAGGACACTCCAATACTGAATATTAGTCATAGTCTAGAATTGTCATATGCAAGCAAAGTATTTTAATAACATGAATGTAATCAGTTTGTATTGGCTCAATTAAAACTGTTGGGTTTGGGTTTTGTTTTTTTTTTTTTGTTGTTTGTTTGTTTAAAAAATTCCAGCTAGTGTCATGTACTATTCAGCAATATTTTCAGGATATCCAAGAAAGTGTAATGCATCTTTCCTGTGTGTATGTGTGTATATCTTTTATGATAAATGACACCTGGTTTAAATTTGCATTTGGCTTTACACTATTTCTGACAATGGTCTAGCTTTTTATGTTGCCTGTAGAGTCTGGTTTGTTGAAATTCCAATATAAAACTAATTTATATTTGACATTAATGAGTTAAGCAATGTTTTATACAGTACATCAGGGCTGAGAGAGAACTTTACAGCATTCTAGTAAAAGCAAATTGCTTCTGAGTATGACCATTATGTAAAAAATGAAAAATCTTTCACTAACCTAAGCTACTTGTCCCTTCAAAATCCTGTGATTTTTAATGTTTAAGTTAAGAAAGGATTGAAAAATTAACAAAGTTATTTTTTTCTCACTTACATTCTATTGGTGGGTTGTAATTTAACAACTTGAAGAGATTTTTTTCCTCAGCTTGGATGTCTGTACCAGGTCAGAGTAAATCATTATACTCTTTGATAAAATGTTATTAAAATAATTTAATTATTTAAAATATTAAATATGCTACAAACTAATCTATTTAAGAATTCAATGATATTTTCCTTGAGCTTGGCTTCTTTGGGGAGCATTTTTTTTTTAAGTGCAGTAGAATATGACCTTTACATGTGAAAGAAAATAAGTAAGGATGAGTTTAAATAGGAGGATTTTTAAATAGGTCCCAGAGAGAGTCTAGTACACTTGAAATGAATCTTTTTACATTACAATTGATTGCAAAATGAAAGTTAAAATTTCTCATTTCAAATGTAAAGATCTGATTTCAGAAAGGCATATTCAAATGAACAATTGATATTGACAAAATATCCATTGTCTTAAATTTGACTACTGTAAGAAAGCTAACATGTATTTGTAGAATTGAACCATAAATGTATGCATGAAAACAGTGGATATATTAACACTCCTTAGAAATCCGATTTGCTGATTGAATCCCTAAACATTTTGGAAAAAGGAATAGCCATAACATGTTCTGTCTAGCATTATTAACATGTGAATACAAATGAATTGCATAGTGTATGAATGTAAAATGCATATATATGTATGCATATGTATGTACAAAATAAATTAATATTTGCATTTGTTTTAAATTGTGTGCATGTATAATCATGTTAGATAAGAAATGGAAAACCTATTAAGTCATGCAAACTTTAGAACATTCTATAGCGATACTTGTGCATGAGATAAACTATTCTTACCTTCTAGTAATTCTGTAGTAGTGATCTTAATGTTCTGATGGCATTAATATCACTACTAATATGTTGTTAATTATGAATAATGATTTCTGAAATTATTTCTGAGAAGAAATGCTAAAAGGAGCAACTTTATTAATACAAATAGTACAAAATATTGCAAATAATATTAAGGTAATTATTAATATGGTTATAAGACACCTGTAAAAATGCTATGTAAGTGCAAAATAATCATGTAAAAATACTTCATTGTGCTAATGTTACTTATAAAAGTAAAACTATAAATTAAAAGAAATTTAATTATCCTTTTGTTTCTTGGATAGTAAAATGAAATATCATAAAGTGATTTTTTCCTTCAGTGAACACTATAGTATAGCGCAAGAAAAACACTGGCTAGGTGGTCTTCCCTTTTACCTCCCTATCACTATCAACAGTCCTGACCTGGAAATAGAGCCTCTTTTAAGATAACAAGAAAGTGTGTCCATGCATGCTTAGTCTGTGCCAGTCTTGAACAGATTATATATCAAGCTGAATTATACTGGATTATTTTTTTTCAATAGGGAAAACTAATCGTTGTCGAAGCTTTGGGGCAGTGATTTTTGGTTAATATCAACAAAGAATTCAGTTAAATAGAGAATCTCCAACCTACTTAATATGATGCTGATCTTATACCTAGAACCATACAATGTCCACGTTTATGTATTTTATAATTAACATTTTCTTCAATCTATTCCTTAATGACAAAGAGAAGAAAAAAAGGTAGAAAAAGAATGAATTGCTATTTTATGAGTAGTTACCCACAGAAGTACATTAAATAAATATGGTTTCTTTTCAGCAATCTGAAATCAATTATACAATATTTTCGTCTGCTATAAGTACGCATTAGCAGAGCAAATGGCAGAAATTCGTTGATCTTGCTAACTTTGTTCAAAGTGTGTATGTATATGTTAAAGTGGAATCACTTATTGCTTTGATATTTGCAATAAATAGATTACAAAACTATGCAACAGAGTCTTTCATTTTCTGCTCTCCTAACATAATGTTTAACAAAAACATACAAACGATCAAAAAAAAAAAAGAAGAGGGATTTTAAGGCTGACATTCATGTTTGCATGTAAATAAAGCAAGAGCCACAAACAAAGCCAGCAATCTCACATACTTGCCTTCAGTGGTAAAGGATGGAAAGGCTGCCTGCTACCAATCAGCAAGTGGTTGCTATGGTTACAAGGTCAGGAAATATGCCTTTTCCCCAGTTGTCCAAGGCTTGCACATGTCACTTCTGAAACTATGAATTTTATATACAGGTCAGGAGATGCATACCAAAGAAATAAACAGTGAACTGGACCATAATGACAGCTAACGTTCAAATGTCCTTGAATTTTTTAAATTTCTATCCAAACACATTTTGTCATTTTGAATGGGTTGGGATTTTTTTTGTATAAAATTGGAGCAATTCTTTCCTGTAATGAAATTTTGCAAAGTAGGTACAAACTATGCCTCATTATTATAAGCTGCATCAATAACTTGTCTCTGAAAGATACTTATGTTCTTTCCCTTTTTTTTTTTNTATGCAGGTGAACTGGCCACCTATGCAGTTAGTCCAAAGCAAGTTGGGAGTAGAGACAAGGAATGGAGCATTTTTGGAACTCTTCCCAGGTTCACAGAGAACTAGGGAAATCAGAATGTGGTTGCATTAGCCTTGAGATTTGCTCAAATACTTCCTTATACCCATAAGTTATCATTTCTGTTTGCTTTGTCCCACTTCTCTATTCAGTGTAACCGTGGTCTTTTTGAAGAGTAAAGAAGAGAAAGCTTCTTCTTCTTGCCATTTAGGACCTGCAGAAATCTCTGTGCTGTGACCGGTGTTATTCAACATCTTTGTAGGTGGCATGTAAAGTGGGATCAAGCAGACTCTCAGCAAGTTAAAGGACGATATCAAGCCAAGTAGTGCAGTTGGTGTGCTAGAGGGAAGTGATGCTATCCAGATAGATATTGGGAAGAAATTCTTTACTGTGAGGGTAATGAGACACTGGAATAGGTTGCCTAGAGAGGCTGTGGATGCCACCTCCCTGGAAGCATTCAAGCCCAGGCTAGGTTGGGCTTCGAGCAACGTGGTCTAGCAGGAGATGTCCATGCCTATAGCAGAGAGATTGGAACTAGATGATCTTAAATGTCCCTTCCAACCCAAACCATTCTACAATTCTACGTATCTATGTCAGATAACATCAGGGGTAATATCAGTGTAAACGACATTAAGGATACAAGATTAGCATAAAACTTTGGTGATGTTTTTTCTTCCATCTTGCCTACAAATTAATTCTTTCTTTTCACATGGGACAGCTTAGACAGTATATTCTGCAAATATTTCTTGAAAATTTTGTGATAAAGAGAGCTTTGTGTTCTTGCAGATTAGGATAATTTCATTGTTAAACGGAGAGATTTAAAAATTCTCATCCTCTGTACTGAAGTTTAGGAATGTGAGGTGTCTTGCCTACAGTCTGGATGCAGTCAGGCTCATGAAAAGAATGTTTATTTTATTTATTTATGCATTTGACAAGATAAATCAGAACCTCTTCACTGCTTTCCATTGGACCACAAAGCTTTCTGCACTTCCTCACCACTGTGTTAAATTGGATTTCTTTGTATTCAAATCTCTTGAGTTCAGGTCTTTTCTGCCCTGAGAAAGACAGAAAGTTTGTAAGTTTGTTACAATGCTCTATACCTTTCCATGTTATTTCTTTTTTTTTTCTTTTCTTTTTTTTTTTAAAGTGAACCCATAAAATAACTTTATCCAGAGGCCTAAGTTAATTAAAAAATTCCTCTCAGTAAACGTTGTGTTGGTGGGAGCACATGGCTGTTGTCCTTGCAAGGCTACACCGCCTGCCTATTGATTTTTCATGCAGAATTAAAGATATGTTTTTGACCTATAAAAAACAAAATGACATGAGACTTTCACAATAGCTGCAGGCATTTGAGGAACTTGAACTGATATCATGTAAATCTGAGAGAGAAGACTGGCAGCAGCGTTTCCCTGAAGGTGCCTTCAGCTGTGAACTTATTAAAACTGTCTTTGTAGAACTTCACAGTACTCTGAAGGCATTTCCATTTCCTTATGCTTTAGGAAGAGGAGGAGGAGTCTGAAAGAAATGATACTGTTTCAGAGAGACAACCATTAATAGAAAATTGTCCACATAATTGAGACAAGATCTTTTATAAATATGTATTAAAACTAAAATGTTCATAGAGATAGTTAAAACACATTTTAGAAACACATGTGTAGTGTTTTACTTAATCACGCAGGAAAAACAAACAAACAAACAAAACAGAGACAGGAAGAAAATCTTTCCCATTTTTCAGATTTGATAAAACTTAACTGCTCTGAGTTGTGGGAATTTAAAGTGAGCTTGGCAGGCCATGGATTTGCTGACTCCTCTAGAGTGTTGTGTATTGACCCATGTACTACCATGTGTAGAACAGACTTTATGAAGATGCTATTCTACCGAAAAAAGGAAGCAAAGTATATCTCTTGACATTGCTACTTGTTTAAGTGATGTAAAAAGATATTCTAGGAACAAAGAAACAAGAGAAGAGCAACTTCATCTGTTAGGTTTTTTCTTTAACAGAAAGGCAAATTTTCAAGACAGAGCATCATAAAGTAACTGCTCATTTTGTAGAGCGATTTAAGGGAGAAAATGCGCATGTGGTTATGTATAGATGGATGGTAATGTGAATACACTGAAGAAGGAGAGAGAGCAAACACATAAAAGAGAAATGGGGGTATAACACAGGGAAGAAAAGGCAAGATGAAGAGGGGGGGAAGGAGTACTCAATACATCAAAGGAAAATTTGTGTGATAGAAGACAAACCAGATAGAAGACAGAGAATGCAAAAACAATTGTTCCATTTTAATTAACTAATAGAGAAGTGCTGCTATTTAATGCATTGAACAATAACACAACAGGTGCTAACAATTGTTTATTTCTTACATTTTTGGGTGTATATGAGTCTATTTCTGGTGATGTTGGCCATAGCAGTAAAGATATGGCAGCACGAATCTTTTTCACAGTTTACTATATGTAGTCTCTGTACTAGTAGGAGTCAGGTAAATCAAAACAGCAATGACATAGTAACTATCAGTCATTTTACAAAGACCAAGGCCTTACTTGGGAATATGCAAATACTTAGGAATTATTTGGCGTTCTCAATTTTCACCAATAGATGGCAATATTAATTTTTCCACTGGAATCTAATTATCTGTTATTGTAAATTTTAAATAATCATCTCTGAATTCATTGTAACATTTTTTTATGTGTCTTCTAATTCATGTATATTATATGTTGATAGCTCCGAAAGTAATGTCTCACATTGATTTCCATGAAAACTACAACAAATACAAAGAGCACAATAACGCTATTTGATATAGCAAATTCTCAGCTACAAAACAGTATTTTTGAATGTAGTCACCACTGTTCACTATGCATTTTTGCCAGTGAAAAAAGGCCTGCATGATGTAAGAATCTGCGGAGCTAACCGACTGTCTCACAGCTGTTATGATGGTGTCACTGCTAGGAAGATGTTGCCCACTCAGTCTGTCTTTCTTTGAATCAGACAGATGGAAATCAGAAGATACCAAATTCAGACTATACAAGGAGTATGGTAGGACAGTCCAGCCAAGATTGGCAGTGTGCTCCACAGTCTTCTAACTAGAATGGGGCCTCACATTATTGTGCTGCAAGAGAAAGGTTGTCTTCTTTGGCCTGACGCTGGAAGTTCAAGCCTTCAGATTAGTCGGTGTGATGATGCAGTAGTCAGAGTTGATGGTTTGCCCAGGTTCCAGGAAATCCAGAATGATCACCTCTTTCCTATCTGAAAAGACATTGCACATCACTTTTCCTGCTGAGGACTGTGTCTTGAACTTTTTCTTCAATAGGGAATTCACATGCCCCAACTCCACGGACTGCCATTTTGACTCTGGCTTGTAGTGGTGACACTGTGTCTTGTCACTGGTAATTGTGCAATCCAGGACACAGCCTCATATCCATCTTCAGCCTCATATTGGTTCAATAGGTCCTGGCAAACATGCATGCAGTCTCCTTTCTGCTCCTGTGTGAGCATTCATGAAGCCCACCTGGTGCAAACTTTGTGATGATCCAACACTGCCACCATAATTTCCAACATACTGAAGCCAATATTTAGCTCTTCACACAGTTCCCTGGTCACAATCTAGTGATTTGTGTGGATGAGTTGATTGAGATGCTCTTCATTTCACAGTGTAACAGTTGTGCATGACCATTTGGATCCTGGCTTGTCTTTCATGATGCTGTCACCGCTTCTGAAATGCACCATCTACCACTTCACTGTGCTCACATCCACTCTTTGGTCTCCATAAACATTCAGAAAGCATTGATGAATGTCAATGGGTGCCATTCTTTGCACATGGAAAAATTCAATTATTTGTTTCATACTCACTTCCATGTCAGACGTCATTTTGTCAGACTGCCCTTCTGCTGCTGTCTGCCACACAGCAACAAAATGTAACAGAATATTGGCGGAAAGGTTCCGCCTCTACTGCCATACCACCAACATCCACCTTGATGTCATGTGCATTACTTTTGGAGATGCACTCCAGTGAAAATACATTCACAAATTTCCCCAATCATTAAGACTTGTTTTAAAGAAGTTAAAAGGATAGGGAAATGAGAACTTCCACCAAACCAACAGAAATCTACCAACTGCTTTTTTTTTTTAATAGTTCAGTGCATCCTTTTTCATTTCTAGTCAAATTTATATTTGCTGTCTTTATGTCAGTGCTCATTTTAATAACGAGTTTGATCTTTTTCGTGTTTATTTTATTTTATTTATTTTATTTTATTTTATTTTATTTTTATTCATTTTTTCAGCTTCTTAATTAGAAATTGGTGGTTGTACACATAATGTGAAAGACCTAATTTCTTGCTTTACAGTTTTTCAATTCTATTCTTGTTTATATGCACTCTGTTTTGTTAATCACCTTATTTGTTGTTCAGAATGAGTATTTCTTAGCGTGTTACCATCTTAAGGATCAGAATTTTCCTCAAGCCATTGTCAATATTGCCTACTGTTTTTCCTTGAGTTTTAGTCAATTGCCAACACTTGACTTTCTAGAGTAATTTTGATGTGGATATAAGACATGACAGAAGTACTGTAGGTGTATCTTCATTTTCAATCTGAATTTATTTATGTCCCATGTTCTATCAAGATCTCTCTCCACACCCATTAAATTTCTTCCACTCACTTAGAAGTTAGAAGTCACTTTTTTTTACATGCAAAGAACCAATAACCTTGTCATCCTTCTTAGCCAAAACCAACATAGAGCTAATTAGAAGTTTTATCTGAGTAAAGACTAACGGATTTGGCTCATGACAAAGACGGCACATTAAAATATATTTTCTTGGAAAGAAGAGGAATCCATCTAAAAAAAAATGCAATAACATTTTTCAGTAAAATGAATGACTATGAAAGTGATATATTGTAGTGATTATTTTAGCATTGTCATATCCTTGGACTGATATATGGTAGCAGTTAAAATGATTGTCAAAACAGGAAATGTACAGTACCAGAAAGTATCTAGACAAAATATGCACAGAGTTGTTATGATTGTTTGGCTTGGCTTTGTTTACAAGCTCTTTTTCATTAGGCAGTTTTCTTTGTGTCTCTTGAAATTCTCTGCAGCAGTTCTCATGGATTTGTAGCAGCTCACGTTGGAAAGTGTTATGCAAACCTCAGTAATATCAGCACTTTATTTCAGTTCCAGTCAGGAAATCATGCCAGGTTCATCAAATCTCAACTCACTTGAAATCCATGGTTAATCTAGAGCATATAAGGGATGAACCACATGAAAGTCAGTGGGTAGCACCCTATTTATGTTTAAACTGGTTAAGTTTCCTGGCTCTCTCCTATCTGTGGGGAAAAAAAAAAACACTTCTACTGCCAGACATGACAGCTTTTATAAGTGGAAATGGCACACTGAGATTCAACTGCTGCCTAATTCAGATACTTCACTGTCTGTAAGATGTTCCTCAGTCTGGATGGAACTTTGTAGATCTTTTTCTCCTGTCTCCAAGTATCAGCCTTGAAAGAATTTCTTCACTGTAGTATCGCTTACGTTTGGTAGGAACGGAGCTGAAGTGAAGCACTTCCATTGCAATTCCTCTGAGATACAAGCTATTGGTGACTTAACCAGGGCTAAATAGTAGCTTTTTAATGGCTACCATTGCAGCTGAATCAACATGCAATAAGCTAGTGAAATTTAAAGTATTTAATCTCTGGTCCTATCAGTAGCTTTGTTTTTGCCACCCATGATGATTCTAGTAAAATACAGGCACATGAAACTGAATGTCAAAGTCTCTAGCTGTGACTGTTTAATTAGTACTTCAGTTACTGCTTAATTAGTATCTGACCACAATGTATACAGTGTTTCTAAAGCTAGCTGAAGGGCTCTCACTGGTTTTTAAGCCAGAGCTTCTCTTAGAAGACAGTGGGGTGCTTTGAATTCAAGCTGATGACTTATTGTATATTATGGTTCTGTCCAAGTTGGTACTAAAGGCTGGATAGAAAAAGCACTGTAAAGTAATTACTTCATAACGAGAAGGAGCCGTACTTCGACTGAGGCAGACTGAAGTGTTCCAAACCTGCCACATCTCTGTGTAGTGAAGTCACAAATCAAAAAGCTATGAAAAGCATCTAATAGATTTCCTAAATAATTGAAATATGAAAAGATCCTTGAGTCATGCTGAAGAAACATCTAGATCATTCTTCTATCTGTAACAGAGCTATAGGTGTTTCAGAATATGAAACACAAAGTATATGTGAAGATGCCTTTCCCTTGACAACTCCCCTTAACTACGAGTACTTCCCAGACCACGAAAACACTTACCAAGTCCATCAAGCCCAGTAGGTCAAAATGTCCACAGTTCCATGGTTACCTTGTACAGGAAATATTGTTTGACCTTCTGAAGCAGAAATGTTTTTTTTTATTATGCTGAGCTGAGGATTTGATGTTCATGAACCTACCTGTCTTACACTACTTAATGCACAGGCAGCAGTATTAGCTTCTAGAGTCAGTATGAGAATGTAACATTTCTGCAGATGAAATGTGGACCAACACTTCGCTAAACCTAAGAGAAGGTGAACTCTTGGGATGACTTTTCATGATCCTGTTAAGAGACTTGAGCACAAGACCAGTTTACCTCTTCCCGGGACAGTCAGTGGAAGGGCTGATACACATACACATCTCACCCCAGGTCTCCCAGTTTAAAAGCTTCCTAGACAGCAATTGAAATAATCTAACAGGCTGCCAAAACAAGAAGGTCTAGCAGAGCTACTAGGCTTTGTGCTACTACCATTTGAGACTATTCCAGGAAAACCCTGGACACAAGGACAGCCCTGTACACCATTCATTTCAGATGTGGGGCTGCTGCCCTTTTCCTCAGCTCTGACTTTACAGTTGTCATAGGATGAAATCTCCGTTATTCCCTCTGGTGCCATTAAGATGGGGCCCAACTTTGTACAAGACCAAAGACATCTCTTCTACTTCATTAAAACAGAATCAAATAGAGAGCATTATGGAACACATTCAAAATAATTTCTAATAACTTAAAAATAATTCCTTAATCTGTGACTGTTACATTCCTAGACATTTTGAAAGAAATGTATTTCAGGTTTTTACAAAATCAGTGGCCTTTGAATTTCGCCCTTACTGAGTTAGACAATAAACTTTTCCTAAAAATGACAAATTGCCAGCAGATGTTTTCTATTACCATAGTGTAGCTTCGTTATAATTCACTAGAATTGGTTTGATTTTTTTTTTTTTGCCATTTTCAACAACTTTTTTAGTGTGTTTATAAAGCTAATAAAAATATTTGTCAGGGAGAAAATATTATGCCACATTTCTATTGAAAAATTAATCCGAAAAGTAGGGCACATAGCCTTCTTGAAAAATTATGACAAATACCATTTTTATATAAATAAAGCAGTTTCAAACCCATAGCTTCTTGAAATAACAACTTCTAGTATAATTAAATATTAAAACAGAATGGAAATCTGGCATTGAAAGAAAGAGAGTAAAGTTTCATCTGTAAAGAATGCTGCTTTGAATGTTTAGATTCAGCTGCACATTTACGCTTGGTGCAGTTACAGAAGTTGTAAAAGGGAAAATATCAGAGATTGGACACTGGGTTAACTCCTCAGCTTAACTAATTTTTAAACTTTTCAGCTTCTGTACGTAGAAATATTTACAGTACGCAACATACCTTTGTTTGTTGTTATTGCTGTTGTTTTTCTTTCCTGGTAGTGGACTAGCTGGGAGGAAAAGTGGTTTGTACAACTTAGGACAAAAGAACAGTTTTAAGCTGACCAGAGAAGAAGCCCTTTCCAGGATGTTATTTCAAGATCAATTGGTGACGTTATTAGGATTGCTTTTTCTAAACTGTCAATATATATTTTCCAGATCTTAATAGATCCTCATTATTTATATTTAAAGAATATAACTACTGACATTATACTAATGGTACTATACTCCCTCCTCATTGGTGTTTACTCCCTTCAAATACTTGTAGACTGTTATTTTTCAATTTTTGTCATCTTCACAGCTGGGCTAATTCCTCAGAAATTTTTTTGCAAATATTTGTCAACTTCTTAAGTGGAGCTCCATCTTCTAATTTTTTCAAACCATGGTGAACTTCATCATCTTCTTTATTTATGAAAGAAAAGAGCTGCTTTTTCAATAACACTTTCTTTCATATATGTTAAAACTATCTATATTTCCTCCAGCACCGTGTGGAACATTAACACGTTACTGTGATTGCCTTTTTTCCCTTAGAAACTTCACCTTCTGCATAATTTGTTTCCTTCCTTCTGTAAGTTTTTTTTACCTCAGACTTTTAAGAATTTTTCAATGTATGCAAATGTCCCACTTGAATCAATTGGCAAGGCTGTTGATCCCTTCTTTCACTTTTAGCTGTCCAAATAGCAAGGCAGTGCACAGTTAAAAGCAGTGTCTGCATTGTATGTAGACCAGTGAGTATTTATGCTCAGAGACATGCATTTCTTTGTGCAGCTATCTTTGTTTCCAATGAGGGAAATTGTTAAATCATGGCATACAGAGTGTGATTACCCAAAATCTGCTAAGAAATTTTTATTTCTGTACTGTCACCGAGATGATGTGGTATGATTAACTTGACTGTAAAGTAGTACCTGATTATGAATTCTTACAATTCAGAGTCAGAAGCAAAATTCTATTAACAGGCTCNAAAAAAGGAGTATTCAACCACTTTTAATAGATCATCATAACTGCTTGTCTGGTCAGCTTTCTCCTTAGAGTTTCAAGTTATAGGGGTCGATGTGTAATCTAGGGGTCTTGTCTAGCTGCCTCTATTAAAAAGTGAGGCACTCAATACCAGCTGCACTAAGCAGGGTGCCTCTATCTATAATAGTACCATCAACAATTCTGAAGATGTACTTGGAATGCACACAGGAAAGATAGACAGTCTGTTGAAGCACAAAAATTTCCAGAGCTGGTCACAGCTCATTTTATGCTGTATACACTAGTCTTTTGAATTAGCTCTAGTCCTTCAATGAGGAAGATATTCATTTGATATAATCCTAGTTGAAGCAATTTAAGTTTGTTTTAATAGTTCCTTTGCTTCTTCTGAAATAATTAAGAAATAATCCAGAATTTAACCCAAACAGGAATATTTTGGTGGTATTATGACTTCTTTTTTTATTATTTTTTATTTTCCCTTGCCTTTTTCCTAAAAGAAGCATTAACTGTATTTCATGCGGTCATCAATACAAAGCATTCATTGATGGTATTGTTTTGTTTTTGTTTTGTTTTTCTTTTGTTTTGTTTTGGTTGTTGGTGCATTTTTTGTTGTTGTTTGTTTGGTTTTTGTTTTTTTCTTTCCTCGCAGGAGGATGTGTAGAAACTGTATCCTCTATCTTGAAAGAAGAATTCTCTCTCCATTTTAAAATAGTGAGAATCTGAAACCCTAGGAAACTGAGGCTAGATATCTGAGGATCTGGAGGCATTTCTTTTAAAGCGATAAATGTTGCTGTCCTTAGTCAGCATAGTTTCCTAGGCACATTTATTACTTGTGGTCCCAGTGCCTTCTCATCTACTCACCTGAACAAATCTAAGAAGAATGGAGGAAACTAATTGTTGCTTGAATCAAAAAGCCTCATGTAAATTTACTTCTGTGATATATTCGATAGATAAGGACTATGCTGCGCCCTTTCCTTTTCACTTACCCTCCTTCTACTCACAATGTGTGTTATTTACTTAATTGTCCAGTGAAAAGCTGCCAAGGACAGATGTGAAAAAGGGAGAAAGAGAATCATAGTTTCTGCTTTCCAAGCTCTCAGTCCCATATCTGTTTGATTTTGCTCGTCTCTCTAAGGCTCAAGACAGTAAGCATCAGACCTGTGTTATAAAAACTCTCAAGCTTGGAGGCTGAGAAGAATGTGGAAGCTAATAATGACACGGCCTTCAGTGCTTTGTTTGCTATGAACAGCAACAACAAAAGATTTTTCCAATGATCTAAGCCTACTGGAAACAGTACCATTTCTTCCCTTGAGATGTGAAGCAAGGAGTGTATTGAGAGTATGTTCTTCCTTTTTAGACTAAGATGTTTGAATGCTTGGACAATTTTAAAGCATTTGTGACTGTAGCATCTCATCGAGATCCACGTAAATCTGGCTTCACTCTCACTTCCCTACACAGTCACACACACTGGATATAACCAGCAGAATGGTAGTGAAAGTTAACAGCAGAAACAAAATACCTGCCTTTACATTTTTTTCACATTTATTTTGCATTAACTTGACAAAACTAAATTGTTTTTGTTTGTTTGTTTAAGGACAGCTTCAGTTTAAAAGCATGAAATATTATCTATGATAAAAAAAAAACATCAATTTTTGAACTTTGAATTATTGAGAACTGGAATTACAGAATATTTTCTGTTGAAAGAAACTTTCCAGCTGATTTTAAGGTATGCAGGTGAACTGGCCACCTATGCAGTTAGTCCAAAGCAAGTTGGGAGTAGAGACAAGGAATGGAGCATTTTTGGAACTCTTCCCAGGTTCACAGAGAACTAGGGAAATCAGAATGTGGTTGCATTAGCCTTGAGATTTGCTCAAATACTTCCTTATACCCATGTGTTATCATTTCTGTTTGCTTTGTCCCACTTCTCTATTCAGTGTAACCGTGGTCTTTTTGAAGAGTAAAGAAGAGAAAGCTTCTTCTTCTTGCCATTTAGGACCTGCAGAAATCTCTGTGCTGTGACCGGTGTTATTCAACATCTTTGTAGGTGGCATGTAAAGTGGGATCAAGCAGACTCTCAGCAAGTTAAAGGACGATATCAAGCCAAGTAGTGCAGTTGGTGTGCTAGAGGGAAGTGATGCTATCCAGATAGATATTGGGAAGAAATTCTTTACTGTGAGGGTAATGAGACACTGGAATAGGTTGCCTAGAGAGGCTGTGGATGCCCCCTCCCTGGAAGCATTCAAGCCCAGGCTAGGTTGGGCTTCGAGCAACGTGGTCTAGCAGGAG
>JACDJE010000512.1:398197-450421 GCA_016647715.1 Pavo muticus
CCCCCCCTGCGGCCTGCTTGCTGCGAAGCTTCCTGGCTTCCTCCCATCCCTCGCGGTGACCAGACGAGTTCCTGAGAACAACGGACCTGCTACGAACCTCGCTGGACCCACGGTGGTGACTATCTCTCTCTTGCTTTCTATGAAGACTCCTTGCTTATTTCCTATCTCTTTTCTATCGCCCATCTTCCCTTCCCCATATCCCTAAGCAACTAGGATTTGTAATAAACTGGTTGGACCAACATTTGAACCGTTGTTTCTTAATCTCACGTCAGGTATACATACATTAAAAGAACCTCATCTCCCTCCTATAAATTGGAGCGAGACAATGCTCAATATGTTCTTAGGCACAGAAGCTGGAGAAGAGACAAAAGCATATCACGTTGCTGGCAAGTTACATTCAAAGCATTCAGAAGTTCCATTTTTGTTCAAGCAGGTATAATTTGTGTTTCTGGCTCTGAAACTGCAAGAGGAAGATAATCTCTGTTCTTGCATCACAGATTCCCCAACTTGCAACAACACTTAGTTAACTGTAAAGGTAAACATTATTATACTTGAGACAAGATGAAGTTTTTCCAGTCCCTACTAACAATGCATTTTATTTACCAGAACAAAATGAAATAGCCATTTTAGAACGTGGCTTCTTTGTCAAATGTATAATGCTATTCATAAGTGCTAACTGGAATTACTTACTACTCTGTGAGATAAGTTAATTGAAAATTAACTAGCTCTGTGGTTTCGTAGGTGTGTTAATGTAATAACGTATAATCTATTGCAATATACATATTTTGAATTACTTGTCTAATATCTCAAGGATAGGAAAAGTAAATCTGATGTTATTAAAAGGAGTGATGTCTTTCAATAGCTGTTGTCCCTTCTTCACATCAGAACTAAAGCACACTCCACACTGTGAGAAAACTCGTATTTCCTTTTCTTTGGAAAGTAATTGGAATAGAGATTACTCCCAGTGGAAGGGCTTTTGTAAGCTAGGAAGAAGCATGAAAAGGTTGCCCACATATCTCTGAGGAAGCTCACCTGGAATGGAGAGTAGAGCTTTGCAAATATAAGAAGAGAGGAGGATTATTTGGAGATCAGGAGAAGAAAAGAAAACAGAACAAGAGACTTCTCCAAAGATTTGTATCGATGGATGCAGAGGAAGTATGTATTAGGTGCTGAGGTTGCTTTGACTTTAGTGTATGAATTCTTGGTTTTATTCTCTCCGAAATTCCCTCATGGGGAGTTTTGAGTAGAGGCCTTATGCATTTGTATTAAGGTAATATGTAGAACTGATATGCTGAAAACTAGTTAAAAACAATTGGATACAGTACGTCATCAAGGAAATGCATCTGAATTTGTAGGAACTAGGAGACATAATCTACAGTAAGTCAATATCTTAATTATGTTTCTGATAAATCTGCAAAGCTTGGTTTCTGCAGGCACTGTAAGACACGTTACCTCTAAAAGTGGCAACCTGATTTACTGCTGCTATCTCATCTCTCTGAAAGGCAGAAAGTGAACAGGGCACGTACATGACAGGCAAGTTTCAGAAATTGTCGTAAACTGTCTAGGCATTTTCTTCCTAGCTTATGAAATTATCCAGGAAAAAACTATTTCATACTTTCAGAAAACTCCAGCTTTCTCAATACAATCTATTAGGAATTTACAGATGAAGCACATGTGGGACTCTGTCTTATTAGTCATAGTCTTATGCTTTACCTACACTTCAACATGGAACAAAAATTCACAATTGTCATCTGAATGTATTTGATGAAAGACCTCACCCTTTAGGTAACTAAAAATTGGATTTGAGATAGAAGAAGTACGTTACACAAGTTCTAGGTCCTCTTCAGCTTGAAAAGACAGAAAGCTCATCTCTTATTTTCTAAAAGTGACATTTTAATGACAAAATAGCCTTGAATGGGACCATTTTCTGTCATTCACCTGTCATTTCTGAATAAAGGAAGAAAATGAATGTGAGACTCTTGGGCACTGGAAGAGCAAACTCCAGAGGAAGTGTTGTTGCTTCTGTAGTTAATAGAACACTGTTGTTTGGGAGACCCCATACTTTTTGTTTATGCCTTTTCCATTAGACAGGTGTCAGAAACAATATATTGTTGTCACCTTCACATTTTCCCCACCTGTGTTTCAAAAGAACCAGCTAATCATCCATTCCCAATGGAAAAATACGAACAGTGACACCTGGCAGAAGGCTTAGGGTTAGGCATCTATCCGGAAGGGCTAAATCTACAGATGCACTGAGGTTTCATTTTCACACCTCTTCAAATGTGTTCCATCATTCAGCATGGGCCTGCTCTGGTTGTTTCTGGTTGTCCTAATTCTCCTCATGATTTAAAACAGGCATGTACAACCTGTGCCCTGTGGTCTATATGCGGCCCAGCACAGTCAGTCCATCATGGAGGCAACTCTTCCCTGCCAAGTGGCCCGGCCCAGCCCCTGGCATACAACCATTGCTCAGCAACAACCAAACATCAGTGTGTGACTGGCACTGTCTGAGATTAAACCCAAGCATGGAGAGGGAGCAGTGCAGTGCTAACTCAAGCTATGGCAAATAATTTTATGGGTTTTATACATTGGCTAAACACAGTCCTGTGAACAGTGAAAAATATGCAGTCTGGCATTCTGTTTCGATAAAGGAATTTGAGAATAGGTTTCAAGGTTGCTGAAAAAAATGATCAATCGTTTGGTATATTTGTAAATCCACTTTCAGTTGAAATAAATACATTACCTGCAAATTTTAAAATAGAATGTATCGACTTGCAATCATATATTCAACTCAAACATTTGATTATGTTTCTTCATCAGACTTTTATAAGATCTCTCTTACCTGAGAAAAATATCCGTCACTTCACCATCACACCTTATTTGTGTCATCTCTTTCTGGCAGTATGTACTTTTGTGAACAACTATTTTCAAAGCTGAAATACAGGAATAGTAAAATTTCATCAAAAATCTCTGAAGAACACCTTGAGAACTCACTAAGAATTGCAGCCACAACCATCAGTCTAGACTGATGCACTAATTTCACAAAAACAAGGTTAAATGTCCCACTAGTTTCATGTTTCTGTTGCTCTCTTTTTTATTTTTTTTAAAGAAAAAATACTTTTTTAAAAATTAAGTTTTGTTGCTTAGACAAACTACATTATGCATTTCATATGCAGCCCAAGACAATTCCTTTTCACTCAGTGCAGCCCAGGCAAGGCAAAAGGTTGGACATCCATGGTTTAGACAGAGAATGTGAGATTCCTAGGACTAGGGATCATACACCCCAAAATTTATATATTTATTAAGGGAACATAAAGAGTGAAAACATTGTTTCCATGAGTACACAGCTGATAATTTAGCATTTCAGTCTGCAGCACTCAATGCACAATTGTTTTGTGTTCCAGAAAACCAACAAAAAAAAATATAGTTCTGTGTTTTAGATTATGGAAAATAGCAAAATGTAGGTGACATTTTTCATCTGTAGTTGAAGTCTCAGGTTGACGTGACACATCTGAACAAAAAAGAGGTTACTTATCCCAACCTCTGCTCAAGCAGATATTCCTACAAGAAGTTGCAAAGGATTATGTCCAGATGGCTTTTGAAGGTTACCAAGGAAGGAGACTCATTACACTGGTTATGAGAGGAACGACATTTGTATATAGATAGTAGATGTTTGGGGAGTCTAGCAAGTTCTGTTTCTGACACAGACACACTCACTGAGAGTTCCTTAGGTCACTTTGTGTTTATGACTAAGGAAAAGAACATCTTAAAAGAGCCCTAGTCATAGACCAATTTTATGGTGTGAATAATTTTTCATCCCTTAACTCTTTTTCTTAGAAGAAAAATATCTGGGAAACTCTGGATTACTTTTATGTTGTAGTTCCCATTGGTTCTAGCAGCAGTTCATTAGAATCTGGGAAACTCCCAGCAAAGGGAGTTTCATTGAAATTTTCTTAGATCGATCATGAATTGTTTGGCTTTGTCTCTATATATGCAAATATAAAAACAGGTATAAACTTCCTGCCTCATTACCATAGTACATCTTTTGAACCATAACTAATTAATTTTTGAAAAGATGTTTGCAATGACTTAATGGAAAGAGAAATATGTTACTATTATTGTGAATAATTAATTTTCAGTGGTTGTGTGGGACTTTATGCCATGAGAGTCTCAGTTGATTTATTTGTAAGTCTTCAGTGTTTTGGAATTATAAAAAAATATATAAAAAATCAAAGATTCTCCATGTCAGTTATAGTAGATTATACATCCTGTTCTGAATAAGTGGAAGCAAAAATGAAATGCCCATTTAAATTAATCAGACCATACTTGTTTGGCAAGCTGTTGATACAATCTGCATAACGCTAGAGCTAGACCAATTACAGGATTATAAGAAAACTTTGATGAAGGGGCAGTTTTAATAGACATAGTAATAAAACTATTTTCTAGAAAGTTGTAGTAAAGAAATATCTGAAATTAAATTGGTTTGGAATGTCAATAGCATATTGAAGTCTTGGCAAGTTCTGAAGTACCATGGCTATTTATTTTCAAAATTGGCTCCTTATTTTAGAGAAGGCTAATAAGGCAGAGATTGCCTCTCCTCCAAGAGGGGAGTGGAAAATATGATGGACTCAGCTGGGTAAGGACTGCAAGTCGAAAGTCTTGATGCAGGGAAAAACTGTAGCTAGA
The DNA here is from genome assembly GCA_016647715.1 of Pavo muticus. Classification (NCBI taxonomy): domain Eukaryota; kingdom Metazoa; phylum Chordata; class Aves; order Galliformes; family Phasianidae; genus Pavo; species Pavo muticus. The sequence continues at coordinate 402,884 of JACDJE010000512.1, forward strand.
GGAAGATGAAGGCTTGAGGAGCTATCATCTAGCTGCTGGACAAAGGTGTGTTCTCAATGGCCTGTAGTAGAATATGGAATGAGATAAGCTTAGATCTTGTCCAGTACTTGTGAATGGCACGGAAAATAACATTTCAAGTGCTTTGTAACTTTCCTTAACCATTCCAGTACTGGTGTGAATTTGTCCCTTTGCTCTGGTCCAGCTTTTTCTTCTCATCTTATTAGAGGCACAGGCTATATTGTTCTCGCTTATCTTCAAATCCTGACGTGAGTCTTTGAGCCATTGACTGTGCTTTAACCAGCAGAATACATTACTTTCTACTCAGTAAAAACTGTCTTCTGCTCACTGACTTGCTCAGAACGGGTCTTACAAGACACTAATCACATAATCCTGTAATACTGCCTTAACTTTCCTCAAGCTGCTCAGCCTCCAATAGTGGTTTTCTCTAATAGTGATTACATCTCCTCCTCTACAGCCTTAACCTTATGATTAATGTGCCAGCATTGTGAATGTTGCAGAAGTGGTACAAATAAGCCCCTCTTATATTAAAAATCTTTTGTTGAAAGATAATTTTATTTTTATTATTTTCCTTAGAGCAAACTCTAAGGCAGTTTTGGAAAATGAAGTCCAGACATTCTGTCAGAGGAATACAGGTAGAGACGTAGGTGGTGTTGTTGCTTTAGACTGTGTCAGCTTGGATCTCAACAGGAAATATCATGCTCTGTGGTTTTGTCCTAAGTTTTAAAATTTCAGTTCAATTCCTGCCTATGTTACTGGGAAAAAAAAAAAAACAAAACAGTGCTGTTAATCCATAACTGCCTGTAGGCAGCCCACTTACTCTTTAGAGAAACAGAGAGTAGCAGAGAGAGTCTTATTCTACTGAAACAAACAGATGACCACTCACCACAACAGCTGGGCTGACAGAGGGGCCACAACCTTTCTGGGCTGACATATGCACACAGACAGATCTCCTGAGGAGAAACAGAGCTACTCAGACCTTCAGTTGTAGGAAACTCCAGAATCTGGAGGTCCTCTAGATGCCTGAGGGAAGAGAGGGATGTCATGAGTGCAGGTGTGCCCAGTTTGATCAACTTTCAAAGCAGGCAGCAAGGTTACGTGAGGAAATCATCAGGCAGTGTAGTATTCAGTAACTGAAGAGAGAAACTGATTTGTGACTGACGTGAGCTGATTAACAGCCCTGTCGTAAGTAACTACAAATGAAAGAAACTAAGCTAGCTTTCAATCTCGAGGAGACAGATGGTAAAAATATTCAAGATGAGGGAGACTGGACTCTTGTCTCTGCTCAGAGCAGAAAAAGAAGTCTTCCTCTTGCTTCCAAAATGCCTCTAAGCAACAGAAAAAAAGCTCTGGGGATGGAAAGAGGAGACAATGTGAGTAATGACTGAGACCTGGGAAGGGACAACCATTTTGAGTTGGTCCAAATAAGGACCCAAGTCAAAACTGGTGCCACCAAAGAAAGACAAAGGATGTTAGTAGCTGGAGATTCCTCACTGAGAGGCACTCAGGTAACAGTTTGCCACCTAAACAATCTTTCTACAAAGGCTTGAGGTCTTCCAGGAATCCACATCTGAGACATCAAGAAGAGGCTACTGGGTCTGATAAAGCCAGAGGAGTACTATGCACTTCGGCTCTTTCAAGCGGGTCACAGAAGTCTGCAACAAGGAAAATACAAAATATTTAAATAGCCTTTATGTCCCTTGGGAGGATGTTGAAAGGATCGGAAATACAGTTAGTGTTCTCCTTGATCGACTGGATGATCTTGTACGTCTTTTCCAACCTTGGTGATTCTGTGAGTCTATGATCCCACTAGTTGGAGAGTGGGATCCAGTTAGAAGAAGGAGAACAGATCAGGAGAGTGGCCAGCAGGGCAAGGGATTGTCCCCCTCTACTCTGCTCTTGCAAAGTCCTATCTGGAGTATAGCATTCAGGCCTGGGGCCCTCAGCACTTCACAGACATGGTGCTGTTGGAGTGGATTCGGAGGAAGGCCATGAAGATGATCAGGGGGCTGGAGCACCTCTCTTATTGAGAAAGGCTGAGGGAGTTGGTCTTGTTCAGCTTGGAGAAGAGAAGGCTCCAGGAACACATCATTGCTACTTTTCAGTACTTGAAAGGAGCTTATAAACAGGAGGAGGACCAGCTTTTTACATGGTATGATAGCAAAAAGGCGTAATGGCTTTAAACTAAAAGAGGTGAGATTTAGATTAGATATTAGGAAGAATTCGAGGTCAGGTTGGAACACTAAGCAGCCTGATGTAGTGGGTGGCAATGATGTCCATGGTGGGGGGTTGAAATCAGATGATTTTTAAGGTCCCTTCCAACCCAAGCCATTCTATGATTCTATTATATATAGAAAAGAAATGCATCCTTCATCTTCAGTATGTTCATCTTCAGCATGTAGTCAAGTCATTACTTTTATCATCACTACTATTACTTTTGTCTTCTTAAAGATGAGTGGGAGCAGCAGTACATACACAGATATATTGGGAAGGATGTTTTGCTTAAGATAGCTCATATACCTAAAAAAGCAATCTATAGGAAACTCACGGCGAACAGCAACTGGCACATGAATCACAGAGAAATTGTGGATTAAAGATTCTGTACAAGCTTTAGCTTAATTCAGCTTAAAATTAAAGGTTGCAAGAAACAGAAGCAAAGTGCTGAAATGCAGAGAACTGCCTTTTGCCACAATATGATTAAGTAGGGAAGAGAGGAAGTGTTCAATGCTAGTCTGTCTGTTGCAAATCAACACAAGGACAATTGTGTGTGGGAATCATTCCTGCTTCTGCCTACTTAGTCCTTTTGAATTCCGGCTGTGAGAAAAATGAAGATCAAATTGGAGTAAAAATTGCAGCTTTCAATTCTTGTTTACCTAAAACAGTGGCACCTGCAATGGTCTGCAGTACAGTAAATGTAAATTACCTTTGTAACAGAGGTTAGCTAATGAACTTTTTGATGTACTGCATATTTTTTATATTATAAAACTGTCACTGTTATGTGATCAGACAAAGAACTGGAGAGAGTAAAGTAAGTCACTTTCATGAATAAAAGCTTTGAAATTGGCTGTGCTGCACAGGTGGATAAAAAGTTTGATAAAGCTAGATACACCTGCTGGAAAAATCAGGCTTTCCTGCTGAATGTTGTAGCAGTGAGGAGAGTGACTATGTGGGCCAGAATATTTTCTATATTCTTAGAATTTTATATACTTATAGCATTCATATAGGCAAAATATAACTGAAAATATTAATCCAATAGATATATAATAAATCCAGTCCAGTACTGAATGGATAATTCCACCAACAATGTTCATGTGTATCTGCTTTTTCTTTATATTTTCGAATATATTTCCAAAATATAAAGCATTTCTTCTACTATACCACTTTGTTAAAATATCTAGAAATAATTTTCCATATAAATTAAGTACTTTTAAAGCAAAATAATTATTTTTTTTAATCTCTTTTTAATTTAAGTGGTTTATAATGTAACAGAATTGGGACTATTTTATACTTTGATTGCTTTTGGAAAAGAAAATCTAACTTAGTTAATTCAAATAACATCCATTAAATTGTTTTAAAGAAAAAAATATCCCTAATGGTTTTCAAGTTTATCTTAGCCTTTAATCTCTTCTTGATGGCATTATGCTAAAATATCCTGTAGTTTATATTTTGCTTTGTTTTCCTTTTCTGTAAATATTTCTACCTATCTTTTAAATTAATTGTACTAGTGGCCTTGATTTGAAACTTTGTAGCTATGTCTGACAATCTTTACAAAAATCTAATGGAATTTTTCATTTTATTTCTTAAACTCATACTGCCTCTGTCCTTATTTCCTCATTCCAGAATTTATTTTGGCTTCCTACAAAGTTGTTTCGTAAGTGAAGCAAATTGCAGTAATATCTGGATGATAGTCTTTTCTTCCCTTTCCTATTTTGATGTCATTTTTTGTATTGATTATCTACAAAAAGTGCAGCAGAAAGTTATTGTCTGAATCCCACTGTTTGGAGTAATGAGGGAATTATATATATATATTTTTTTCCACAAATGTTTTGTGTCATACAAATTAAAAACTGATTCAAATGTGTGAACTCATAAGTCTTTGAATTTTATGACCTTCGAGTCATCCTAAATACAATTTGATTGCCTTAGGGTACATTAAGCTGCTGTAAAATACCAGTTGCTTTCAAAATGTGGTAGGAAAAAGAAACGCATGAGAATTTAATTTTAATGTAGTTTAAAATGTAACCTGGCCAATTGTAATATATATGTTTGTCATTTCTGCTTTTGACGTATACTAAGCAGTGCTTTGATTATTAAATAGGTAAAATATTCAGTGTTATGTTATGGCTACTGCAAACATTGATTAAAGTCTCCTGTGTTCATGAGAGCTGACAGGGATTCAAAGGAGGAAATGTAAAACTTGAAGGTACAGCAGTATAGTGACATTTCACTCTATAAAGCTGCCAATATTTTAATCCTGCACGTAAATCATTTTCATCAGTTCAATTCCATATCTTAATTTGTGTAGCAAACAAAGTATTGGATTGCATTATGTTTAATAATTAAGAATGTGATATCAATTTCCATTTATGTTCCTGAACAAGAAATAGAGTTAACATTTTTGCTTCAATTTGTTTGCTTTACAAAATAGGAATGATTAAGGATTAGTTCTAATATTCATGCTGTGAACAACCAAAGTTTCATTATTTGCTTTTATAGAACCTTTAGTTTCTCTGCTTAAGTGATGTCTTCGTCAATGATCATGTTGTATTCATTTAGAGTGATGATTGATATGGTAATAGATACAGTGTGATTGAAAGCAACCTTTGTCAATAGGAAGGCCAAATACTCAAACAGTGTATTGGTCGGAGTTTGCTCATTATTGGAGACCTTTCATAGTCATATTGACTTGCTGTCCAAATGTTGTTACTTACCTGATGCTTTCATTGTTTAAATGGTATAGTCATTGGTATTGAACATGACTTTTCCCGATATTTTTCCTAAAATAAAAACACAGCTCAATTATCCACTGCAAATCCGTGAGGTCTATTTTTAGGGTATTAAAATAATATTTGGGACTATATGTAATCTAATATTTTGCAGTCCAGAAAATCAGGCTCCTATACATAATATTCTGTACTATGCTTCATCTTTCCTTGATTTTAGAAAATTATAAGTACCTTTCTTACAGAAGTGTTTTCTTCATAGCTCCAGAAGTCCAGAGACTCAAGCCTCTTGTCAAAGAACATTTCAGGGTCAGAGAAAATAGTACTTTATCCTTAAGGGAGATTTTTGTCATTGAAAAGCTTTTTTAGTCTCTTTAGAGAAACCATCCTGGTATAATTTTCACATAATAATCACATATTTGGCATACCTACAAAGTGTGGCCTTTGCTAAGGCACTTCAGAAATGTTAAAATAATGCAGTTCTCTTCCCTCTTCAGACTTGTGATACTTTGAAATTTTAGGGTAGATCAAGCACCATCAAGTTCTTCAGCAAAAACACAGAGATACAACATGAACAAAATGAAAAGGTTTTTTGGGACTTTGGAGTTGAATTATACTCTAAGACAGTCAGAGCATGCCAAAAGGAAGTACAGAACTAGGATTCCTTTAGGAGGACAAAAAACAGTTAAAATATGAGTTAGGCATGAGGTATTGCACACGTGATGGACAGCTCTCTCTCCCCTATGAGACAGTGTAATTACTATTTTGAAATAATATTATGACCCTATCCTTGCTTTCTGTCTATATCTTTCAGAAGATAACTTCTAATAACTAAAAATTTTCATTTGCTAAGTTATCTGCGTACATGAAAAGGTCTCCAATAACTTTTTTTCCCTCCCTCTAATCTGCTCCTCAAAGGGACTAGTTCTATAGCACATTTTTTCAGGTCACTGATGACTTTTGAAAATCTAGTCTAAAATGAGATAAAGATGAAAAAGAATTAATCTTTGATAAATGAATGATAGATAAATGGAGGAAATATTTTTTATTGTCTTATCCCATGATAACACTTTCTCTAATTATAGACACTTGACTGGAAATATCATTTGCAATTTAAAATTTATGAACTGCCACAAGTGATTGTAAGTAGCACTGAATCAAGATTTGCCTACGCAGTTTTCAATTAAATTTGTTGTAAACATTTGCCATTTTCTGATAGTTCCTTCAGAAAATGTAATGAAAGATTAATTTGCAAGATTTGAAAGCTTAGGATACTGACACAGCAGATGTACTTTAAAAAATTACTTTTAAATAATGTTAGACTGTTTTAATTCTAAGGCCTAAGGATGTATCTATTTTTGCCATGAAAGTGTCTATATTTGTTTATTGTGTTCAGCATTGTTTCTCTTCTAAATCCCCAATAACTCAAAGTACCAAGAAGATGAATTTTTTGAAGTTTGCTAGTACCAAATGTCATCTTTGATGATCTTTTTTGCTTTTGCATCTCTACCTGTCCATAGTTCCTGACTTTTTGGCACTAACCACAGAAGTTAGTACTTACCACAGTTACATTAGAAGACTGCCAATAATATGCAACTATCCTTGGAGCAATTATACCTCTGTATATTAGGACATAAGAATGGATGGCTGAGAATGTTTTGAAAAAGAATCTTTCTTTTGTGTAAACATAATGTTCCCTCTAGGTCCCACGGAAATACATGCAGGTCTAGTGAATGCCCAAGGTGAAACTTCTTTCATTCATTTCTGAACTGAGCAACCTCTTCAAATCGAATATAAACTCTAGAAGGAAATATGCATGTCCTTGTTATGTTGGATACAAAAATAAATCATTTATGTCAGAGTTCAGAGATGTATTGAACAATGTCACTCGTAACTCGTAAATACTTTTTTTCCTTGTTTTTTTTTTTTTTTTTTTTAAGGCAAATAATATAAACTGCAATGCTCATTTCTTTGGAATTTTACTTCACTTTTTGTAATGTTTCCTTAAGTTAAAATAAATAAAATATTCAGACCTGCAGATATTTATTAAAAATCTCAGGAGATAAGTCCTTCAGCTTCCTACAGCATTTAACTCACAAGAATTGAACACTGCGCTGTACTCAGCTTATGTGTTAAATAAATATCTACTCCCTTCCAGAACAATAAGTATAAGTTTAGATGTTTAAAGAAGTTTTGCCCTACCTTCCCTGTGATGCTAATGAAGAAACATTTCCACCTAAACAGTAAAATAAAGTAATCAGACATTATCTTCCCTATACTTTTGCCTATAGTTCTCTTGCTTTGACAGTTTATATTGTGTTATACCGTGGGCCTTTTTGTTACTGTTACCCACATTCTAATATCAGTTACATAAACTTGAATTTTGCCACTTGTAAAATCTGAAGTTTTCTGAGATTTTAGAATTCCATTACCAGGAATAAAAGGACATAACCAGTGCAGTGACTCTTTGGCTTTACACATACTAACCAGAATTTACTACAGAACGTCCCTGTACCATTGGCACAAATTGCAGTGTTTGATACTAAACCCTTTAATATTTATAAAAATCTGTCATCATATAACACCTGAATACCAAGGCATGTCCTATTTTAAACAAAAGGGAAAAGCATGGCATCCCACACACTGATCAGTGAGAGGAAGTTAGAAAGTGGGAAGAATGATGAAATATAAAGGAGAAAGAGAATATGAACAGCAGACATTATGAAAGACAGTTCAGCAATGTAGAAAGGAGCCTAGAGAGTGCAATTAGAAACAAATGAGAGGAAAATGTCCCTGATGATAGGCAGGCAATAGACTGAAAAAGTTTGCTTTTCTTTCTGGAGCTGTAACAGTGTTCTTTTTTTCCTGCCCTTTGGGAACATCTACACAGCATTTTGGAGCAGATATGATTCCATGCCTTTCGTCTCCTAAGTTGTCAGCCACAAAACTTTCTAAACTGGAAACTAGTCCAATTTTTAGGATTTTTACCCAAAAGTTAGGAAAGTAATAGGAAAACAGGAAAATTCAGGTCATGTAATTTTTATTCTCTTGCAACATGAACCAGCAAGTCCAAATTTTTTACTTGATAATAGCTGCTTTTTATGTTGTAAGTCAGCCTGAAGTCCAGAACGCTTTGAAGTGCCTAGCACTTATGAATAACCTTGTTTGGTGTAAAGGAGGAAAAACAGCTTTCATGGGACTTCCAATGTGAAGAGTCTTTCTGGGAGAAATGATGTTCCTGTTGCACAGGTTATACTATTGTTGGGAAGGCTGTCAAGAAATAGCTAAGCTTAAACAAACCAAATCTTTACATCTGTTTTATAACTTTAGTAAAACAACAACAACAAGAGGAAAATTATTTAATGAGAGCAAATAGAATACTAGTGTTGGTAAAACGTGGGTAGTCATGAATCAAGGTTGAGAAGTCACTCTAGCTGCGCAATAGTTTTCAAAGGGTGCTAAAGGCATGATGAGCAATGAGGTTTGAGAAAACTGTTTCAACTGGGAGGGAATTGCTTGATTTTGCAAGTAATAGTAAAGATTTTGTCCAAGAAAATTTCCTTTGTAGTGAAGATCTGAAGTGCTAAGTTCCTTTTGAAAAGAAATGAAGTATTGCAGAGACTACTGACAAAAGATGGAGGGAACTAATAGAAGCACCTATTTAAAAAAATAAAAAGCCAATCAAATAGTGAAACATTTCGCCATTTAGTTGTGAGCTTATTCCAGAGGACAGAAGGAATCGTAATGTGAATGTGAGGAAATCTGGCAGATCTCACCTCAACTGCAAAAGCGTGTTCCGTTAAATATTTTTTCTTATTCCTGTCTGTGTGCACAGCACCAGGTACAATGTAGCTCTGACTTATGCTAAGATATTTGTACACAATTATAATATCTGTCATTAATACATATAAAGACCATTAGAGGGAAAAGATGGTATTTTGTTACAAGCATTTCATCTGAATAGAAACAAGGAGTCAACACATTTAAAAATGAGATGAAATATTGGAAAAACTTGAACTATTCTGAAAAACAGCAACAACAAAAAAGGGTGGGGAGACTGGGAAAGAGTGTGAGGATGTAATGTATTAGGCAAGTGAGTTTAAAAGTCTTTTCAGAAGAAAGGATTGAGAACTTTGCTTTGCATTGTGAATGATAGGTACAGAAAAAAGTGAGTAAAACTGAGAACATAAAGAGAGTAGAGAGAAACTGTGTGCAGATGATAGTATGGAATCTGATAAGAAGAGAAATTGAGAGCTAGTAAGAGATAGTAGGAAAATTATAGATTCAACAATTTGGGATTTAATGATGGAACTGCAGAAGGAGAAAGACCCAACTTAGAAGTAAAGAACTGAAGACACAGAAAACTTAAAGGCAAATACAGATAAGACAATGGAAAGGAAGTTTGAAGGAAAATTTGTGAGAAATGTAGGAATTAGGAGCAAAGGTCTCATGTTTTTTTTTGAAGGGAAGAGTAGGGGCGAAGAATGGAAGGACACAAACGAAAGACTCAGCCATTCCATAGGTTCCCTTCAGTAGATGGAGACAGAAAAACAGATGATGAATGTCTGGTTTAGCTTAAGGTGCAGAAGAACAGACAGAATAATACGAAAGAGGGGCAAACAAGTGAAGGATATAGCTAAAATTAGAGATCATAGTGATAACAGGGGGAGTGAGGTTAGGGAGGGAAGGATGAATCTGTGAGCATCACAAAATCAGAGAGGATGATAGCTTGGAGATCATAAATACAGATGAGTGACAGGCTGTGGAAGAGTGAGGGGTAGTGAAGGAGAACAAGCGGTGATCTGACAGAAAAAGCATGAGAACTTGAAGGTAAATAGAATGAGCTGGCTCAGTTGTGTTTTTTTTTCTTTACTTTCACCATTAAACAAATAAATGCCTTACGATGCAAAACATTTTTCTTCATGTTTAAACCCATTAATTGAACTTAGTTTTATTTTACATTTCCAGATATCTTTCTGTGGGTTGCTTCTTTGTACTATTAGGAAAAATAAATACTCCAAACTTTCATGAATACTAGTAATTAGAGATTTTCCCAGTGGGTAGAAGTATAACTTCATGTCTGCAGTCTAATCAAACAGACTATAATTTCTATATTCAGTGAAAGTGTATAGAAAGTAAATATTTTCTTATATATCCAGCTCCCCTTGTATGTTGATAAGTATATTCTCTTATCTTCTTGATGACATGACTATAATTTTCTGAATCTATCAGATCTGTTTAGAGATGTCCAATATGCAATGGCAGAAAGACATAAATACTAACACAGAAAGTGCACTACCTTTGGAAAGATGCATCATGTCAAGGAACTAATTGCTTTGTATCTGTGAGTGTTAAGTAAAGAATCCTAGGTTTTGTTTAATGTTGATTTTTTTTTTTATTCAGAATACTCATATCCTAGAATTTTGTTGTTTTTATTGTTTGTTTTTTTTTTTAAACCTGTAGCCTGTCATATCACATGTACAACATATGAAATGAAGCTCAAATTGCTGCCTGCTACAAATTAAGCTGAAGAAGATCTGTGTCTGGCCATCCTAAAGCTGTGAATTGAGCCTTCATAGTTGGCTGATTTTATTTCAAGTCACTTCTTTTCATTACAGTTGCCCCAACTGTGGACTTGATTTCAGAAGAGCTTAAGATCTGAGTGCAGGCAGTTTTGACATGAGTTATATGAATAAGCGTCATGGTGGGGGAGTTACTTCAGATTTGAGATCAGAATTTGTGCAAAAGGTAACTCCATCACCCAAATAAATACCTGAGTGGCATTAATATCACAAATGCATTACAGAAGAATAGGAGAAAAAAATACAAGAGCCCACAAACACAAAACCAATTCTTCAGAAACACTAAGCTCCCACATGAAACACAACTTCTAAAGTGTGATATTACGCTTTGATGCATATGTCTTTAATGCATGCAACTTGGAGATGATACACTGTTATTAGAGACTCATCATGCCTGATGTGCAGCGCAGAGGCGTTTGCTTTGATGAATTGGAATTTGCTGTCATGAATCCTATGGCAGCAATGAGACATCACTACCACCAGCATTTGGAGGCTTATAGCTACAATTACCCTATATTAATACATAGACATATACAGGACAGAAGCAAATCTCTATCTTCTTTTATCCTCCATCACAAAATTCTTATTTGATCCATCACAAAATTCTTATTTGATTCAATGTTTTGTACTGCCTGTGTGTTTCAACCTTAATCCTGCATATCCAAATAACACTTAATCCTTATAGGTACATTAAGTGTTTATATCACTAAATGTGTATCTTATTCTAGACATATTACTGTGAGATTTATGCACACTATATGAAGATGCTAAGGAAGAAAGAAATGTGAGGTGAGCATTTCTTCTCTACTTAAAAAAGATTTTAGCTATTTAAAATATTTCAGAACAATATATATAGGGGGAAGAAAGGAAAAAAGTGGTGGGAGCTGAATTCTTGGTTATACGGTATATACTCATTGGTGATAGAGGAAACTTTTTAAAAATAGCAGATACACAAATTACAGCTGCTCTGGCTATACTGCATGTCATCTAGTTTTAAAACAGAAAGCCTGGCTCTGCTTATTCAATTTTTAAGACTATCAAACACTTAAAAATAATGTAAATGGGAACTTATGAAGAAGAGCATATGGGAATAGCAAGAAGCTGTATATATTTCTGAAGTTCTTATACCTATAGAGTAACAGCTAGGAGACCTGCCAGCTGTAAAGCTAGCAAACTTGCAAGTGGTGTCTTTGTTAGAGCATTTTGTTTATTATGAGTTTGGGCATGCCCAGAAGCAGTACCCAAGCTGAGACGTTCATGCACATTGGAAAAAAATGAAAGGTGTTATCATACTGCTGTCAAACTCTGGAGAGAGTAAACTTTCTGGTAGTAATAGAAACATTCAGTAAACATAAAGTAATAAGCTACCCTTTTCTATATATACTTTTGAAGGAGCACATAAATATTAACTCTGTATTAAGTTGAAAGGGCTAAAAAAGTAGATAAGTGTATTTAATTCTTATGTTTCAGGCTTCTTTACCAGAAGCTTAAAATATGGAATAAATAAGCATTACAAAATACTGGGGTTTTTTAGTATTTTTTTTATTTGTTTGCTTGTTTATGTTTGTTTTATGAAGCTTATTCACTAATGCACTACAGATATTTCAGTAGTCATTTTTACACTGGTATTTGTTCTTATGTCTACATGTCCATCCTTATTTATGATTCTGTTAACAGTAACAGGACAATTGTGTATCATCTCCTGTCAGAAGGTCTGAAAATATTTCACCTGCATTAATGAGTTGAACTGGTATTGGCTTTACAAATCAACAATACATTATCCATGTTTTGCACTGAAGAGAGAACTGAGGAAAATATCAGTTATGCAAATTGCCCAGTATTGTGCTTAAAAGAAGAGGTGACACCTTTGCAGTTTAATTAAAGTCAGACCTTTAATTGCATTCCTCTAGGAATGCATATACATCAATATAGCTTTTTGTCACATCAGTGAAGTGTAACACATTATTTCAGAGACAATTTCTGTGCAAGCTGCTTTACTACTGATTTACTTGTACAAAAGTCTTCCGAAAACTATTTCATTTATCATTTCATTAAGTATCTTACTCTTTTATTTTCCTTAGTACTTTGAATTCTTTTAAATTATCTTCCTGTTTCAAAATAGGCAGAAAAAAGGTTAATTTCAGTTTTATATGCATTTACATTTATATTTGTTTGGTTGTGTGTGTGTGTGTTTGTTGTTTTTGGATTTTATTCTGTTCTACTTAATATTAAATATGTTTCACTACCTGTGTATCTTGCTTGTGACATGCTATACCTGGTTCCCTTTTTAATTTGTCTGAGTCTGTCTTATCATTAGAAATGTAGTCTGTTATTGATTATATAATTCATTTAGCTGTCCCCAAGATGACAGATCTGCTTATTGTCACAAGAAAGTTGATATACTGTACTTTGTTTACAAAGGTTGTACAACACTCAGAAAGTAATGTATAACTACAACATTTTTATAGATTTTACATATTATGTGCATTTCATTAACCATTACATACAGCAAGAAATGTATATTTATTTGATAAAAATTGAAATTGGCACTGGAATAACTCACATTTATTGGTTGTGCTCAAAGAGAAGAGAGCCAGGAGGAACTCACGAGGTGAATTAGCTTATGTACCTTTTCAAAAATCTCAGCAGGTTTGCTAGGCTCTCACATTTAACTCTTTCAACACTGCTTTAATCCATAGAAATTTCCTCCAGCCTTCTGAAGTTTCATTGTGAGGGTATGGTATACTGCATATAGTTATAAGCACATATGGATTCTGCTTCCCTGGATAAACTTCTCACACATATTCCGTAGATTAAGAAGAGTTTGCCTTGTTAATCCTGTATGTTAAAATATAATCGTGTTCATAGTTTAACACCACATTGAAGTAGACATATTTTAAAGTGACAGTTCTAATAAATACTGTTCTTTCTGCAGCACTGTCCTTCTCTACTTAGAGTCCTGCACAAAACCTGGATTAATGTATTGATTAAAAAGTAACCACTCTCATCATTCTTTTTTCCAACTACATATTTTCAGCCAACCGCTACTTGTAGTCCTTGCTCATGGAACCCAAGTTTCTTCCAGGGGTTCTCTCAGAAACGGAGGCTATAGAGGATTTGAAGATCTGGATATGAGGGGCAAGGAGAATGGAACCCAATGGATCAGAAAGTGTGCTCAGCATCTCCCTGTCATGCTGCCAAAAATGCTGTACACTGCAGAGATATTTGCAAGTAATTATCAAAAAAGAATAATGGGAATGGTGAAGTTTTCATAGTCAAAAATTGGTCTTTCCTGAATTTTAGCCTGACACCCTTCATTTTGTCAGCTAATGCAAAGTCTTAATTCCTATTAAATACATAGAAGCACAAAGGGAATTTTGTGGGGATTTTTCAAAAGCTCAAAAATTTCCATAATTCTCAAGGCATTTCATTCTTTATATAAATATGTTTTACAGATGTTGAATACTTTCATTTAGCAAAAAAAGAAAAAAAAATAATCTGCAGCAATTAGCAGGCATGCAAACTCATAAAACTCCAAGTGCATTGTGAGATGTAGGTACAAGATGTTATAGACATATTAGATGGTCAGGAAAAATGTGCTTACATTCGGACAGTAAAAATGAACGCTTATAGCTAAGAATTTTTGCAACATTGTATTTCACTTTCTAGGCAAAAAAATTCCTTATATTTTATTTAAATATTAATTTTACATACTTTGTATGCACCAAAAATTTGTCCTGTGATGTTTCTCCAAAAATCGTGATGGTTTTCTTCTTTCTGAAGGAGACATATCAAGAGATAAATTTTGTTTTTTTTTCATTCAGAAAACAAACAAACAAAGGTACAAAAAAAAACCCCAAAAATCATAGAGTAGATTTATAAAAAAGTATATGCTTATGGATGTCTATGTCTGTTTACACAGCACATATATACTTAGTACATTTATTCACTAAGTATGTAAATAAGCATTTTTGTGAATAATATTCACACAACTTTTTTAATAGCATGTTAGTATTTTCACACACGTTTTCAGTCTTATTTTCACACAAAATTTGAATGTTATTGATGCATATCACTCTGTAGAACCCTCCAGTGAATTCAAATTAGATATACAGATTTTCATTTTATGTTTGTCATTTTTATAAGATTTCATACTCTTTGTTTCAATAGAAACAATGATTCATATGTGAAGAAAAAAATTAAAAATACATTTTCATAAAAAGGGCACAAATTATTGATAAACACATCTATGTGTGCAGATTGGTTATTTCTCAGAGGTTATTTGGGGTCATAATTGTAAATCTCATTATCTTGCTTGAAGGAGAAGGTCTCTTTCATTATTACGGTGCTGAGGTCCATATCCCTGAAGCTAATTGCAAGGTATTGCTTCAGAGTTCTAATTGTTTGCCATCAAAATAGCTGTGTAAGCTTGATTAACAGTGTTCAGCAACATTCATAATAGTCCAAGCCTGGTCCTGCATAAAATAGAAACTGGGAAAAAAATCAATAAGATTTAATAAGATCAGGAACAATCACTTACAATAGTACATCAATCACACAAAGTAATAGGTGCAGGATTTGATAGGGTCCTGAACTGCCTGAGAGATTCATAACCAGTACTAGTTAATGATTTGTTCATTTACATTTTATCAATCCAGCTACAGCTGACAAGCAGAAGGACCAGTAAGGAAATATGTTGACTTAAACTCAAGTTTGCAATTAAAAAAATAACAGACAACTTAATAGAAAAATCAGACTTCACTGTAGATGCAGGGTGCGTATGTATGTACATGTATCCTGTTTTGCTGTGAGATTATAATAAATTACTACACTGTAGTGGCTATTAGCATACCCATAATCCCTCAGAAAGTCTGATAATGTCTGAGCAAAAGTACAACAAAATATAAATTCTCCTTGGTGCTTCACAATGTTTTTCTCTCATTGCATTTCACATAGTTTCATATTTAATATGAAACATGCATATTGCCTTGTTTTTGTGCCCTTTTAAATAAATAAAGCCCTGGGCTTTGCCTTGGGCCAAACCCATATCAAACACAAAAGCACTAATAATGAGATGGCTTTGGTGATTATTATTTAGCATTATATCCCATATCAGCAGATTTTATGTCTTTCTAAAGTAATTAAGTTTTATTTACTATCTGAACTTTTTAAAAAATTGTCACAGTGGATAATGAATAAACATCAGATCTCATTTATCCAGAGTCTTTCCTGTTTGTAATGCATCATTTTTTTGTTTAAAATAAGAAACCCAGAGCCAAGCCAAGCAAAAGTGCAACAAAAAAACATGAGCTGCCTTTTGTGTGGATAAGTTATTTAGAGAATGATCTTGTGAGACTGTCTGCAGAGCATGTTTTTTTGCCTTTTTTGGGTCCATTTTGATGAGTACCTCGTTATAAACTAGGTTACGAGCCTATCTTTTCTGTGGAGCAGTTTGCTGTTAGACATAGTAATTTTAATTTATATCAACATTAACGTGTTTCTCTAGACTCTTCCCTTTTAATGTCCTTCCACTGGAATTTTTTTTTAAAATAGAACCTTAAAATACTTTTTTTTTTTTTTGAAGAGTATCTTTTGACCCAAAACAAACAGATTCATACTCTTTTTTGTTCATTTTAGTCAACTTCTATATTTTAAAAATGGAGCAGCAAATCAGTGTGTGTTACTGTCACATCATCCTGATACCTCTACCATCCAATACCAGCACAGAAACAAGTGGTTTTTATTGTGAAGTTTAAAATAGAGATCGACATACAATGGTGTGACGTGGCAGGAATCTGGTTTTTGGTTTGGGTTTCCTATCCTACAACAGATCCCCTGACCTCAGAAACTGTAATGGAGAAGCTTACCAGGTTAGGTGACCATATTATTTTTAAGGGAAAAGGGTAACTGAGCTTAGAGTCTGACCTATGCTGTGATTTTAAGGTTATATCACTACAGTCTCAGTCTATATGTTTCATGGAGGAGGAAAGAGAAGGTTGGTAGCTTTGTTAGAAAATTGGCTCAATCTCCTACTGGATTTCAGAAATTATATCTTCTATATTGCTATTCTGGGACATGTAAAAACTATCAGTTAGTGTATTAATCATGGATTAGTCATAATAACTATTAATTTTATAGCAATTTCAATTTTTTATAACATTACAAATATATCCTGAACTGGCTAATTAAATCCACAAGCTGTATTAAAATCTGAGTAGTAATAAAAGAGAGGGAATGATTTGAAACAATAATTCTTATGAAGAGAATATTCTTTTTCTGCTCCTGAGCAGGCCATTAATAATTTGTGATTTTTACAAATATTTTTGCTTCAGAAAATGGTGTTTCATGCATGAAAACAAAAGACTGAATTTCTTAGATATTTTTGGTAAAAATATTAATTTGGCTATTAGATGTCTGGGAATCAACAGCTGCACTATTCAGTTCTCTAAGTAGGCTTGATGAAATAGTTCCCCTTGCCAGCTGCTATTTTAGCCTTCCCTGTAAGTTTCTGCCCAAGACTCACAGATGCCCTGCAGCAACTTCCAAACTACTGGAGTCACCAACTAGAAGCAAGTCTGAATTGACTTCCATTCATGTTGAGTCCAGTTTGCAGACAATAACTAAAGCTAATGCATGTCCCATTCAAACATTACTGTGACAAGGACAGTTGCCTGAGAAGGAAAAAACACAGAGAACTTGAACAGTTGCCTTTTCAATTTACTGACAGATGTGAGTTAAAAGCGTCAATACCAGCCTACGTTCTCCATTCCCTGATTAAACACATGTGCTTTCAGGGACAAACCTTCATTCTTGACTGCTGGGCTGGCAATGTAATCTGTAAATCTCTTTAAAGAAAAATAAGTTTAGAAGGAAATTTATTTCAGCACCTTGTCTCAGATTCCCCAGTCTGTAAGAACAAAGCCAGTTACTTTTATTTTCTATTGAGTCACTTGTTTTCAGAACTATGGGTGCGTGGTACAGTAAGCTTTCTACAAATGGGTAAGACCTTTTGAGGTGCAAATATATGACATGGGATGGTGATAGACTTTATTCATCTGCCTGTGGCTGGGGTGCTTTGTCTTTTAGTAAGATTTCTCTCATGGTATTTCTTGAAACATAGAGTCTACAATAGTGCAGCCTGGCAACATCTCTCTGGTGCTAGACCAGATAGATCCTAGACCATCCCAACCAGCAAGGCTGAACACATAGAGTCAGAGCAAAGAAGAAACCTCTGTAATGGCTTGTGATGCAAGGAGTGCTACAAGAAACCAACACTCATGTCATATGTAGAGGACTGAATATATCTGCATGACACAGACACAGCTATCACTGGCAGGTACGTCCAGTGATTGATAACATCAAACGCTATCATTCCTATTTAACAAGTGTATCCCTTCTTGGGCATTCAAGAAGGAATAACTAATGTACTGCTATCTAGAGGCCAACTTGTAGGGGAAGGGGAAAAATCCTCTAGAGAAATTTTTTTATCAACCCAGTCAATGGAAAGCTGGACAACATAATGAACAAGATACAGAATTTTGAGGAACATTTTTTTTGGGGGGGGGAGAGGGAAGCAAATTTCACAAAGCTTATGGCGTAGAGCTATCAGATAACTTTACAAATTGTATTAAATGTGAGCATGAAAATAAGTAAATAATTATATGAAGTGTCTAATAAAAAGTGATAGCTTTTGTTGCCTCTGTGTTTTGTGTTTTTTTTTCTTCTACAGTGATTATGTTATTTACCTCATGCTTGTAATAACTCATCAAATCTAAAAATAGTATAGTTACAAAGTTCGTATTTTTTTGCTCAAAAAAGCATACACCAGAACATAGAGTTCAGAAGCAGCTTTTCCCTTTCCAAAGTGCTACATTAAGAAGTGCTTTAATATTGCTGCTCCTGAAC
This sequence comes from Pavo muticus, assembly GCA_016647715.1. NCBI lineage: Eukaryota > Metazoa > Chordata > Aves > Galliformes > Phasianidae > Pavo > Pavo muticus. The sequence goes on from JACDJE010000512.1 coordinate 421,332, forward strand.
TTTATATGTGACATGATCACATTATTCTAGATTTTGTGGATGTTTAAATGTGTAACAGTGCTATACTTCTATTTATTTGTAGAAAGAAGTGACTATGGAAAGCTGTCACGTATTCTGGATAAAGAAGAATGAAAATAACACTGAACAAGGTGATTTTCTGGAGAACCAACATGAAGGCAAGATCCAGTTCTGGGTAGCAACTGCTGGTCTGTAAACAAACATCACGTTCAAATTATTTCCATCCACAAAGGAGACAGAGAAGAGAAAGTGCCTTAAATATGGCACTGATTTGTGTACAATAAAGACACAGAAAAAAGTGTTATGACCTATGGCAGACAACTGGTCTGAACATTTGCTTGTGATGCCCAAAGACATAGCAAATGAGAATTGGGGTTTAGAACAGTGACAAAATAGAACTGCAGACAGAAGTGAAAAAATACACTCATGCTTATAAAATTCCAATTATTATTCATGAACTGGCATGCGTTTTTGAGGTCCAGTTTTAAAAACAACAAATTGAAAATAATGCAAATTTTGAAGAGGGCTTTACAGTAATACTGATTTTGCCTGGAAGTGAACTCCAATTTTGAAGGCTTTATGCTTGACTTCTATTATTTCAAGCTTTTGTCCTAGAATATTTAAAATATAAGCTTAATTTTCTTTTTCTTTTTCTTCTTCTTCTTCTTTAAACTTGTCACCATGTTGTCATTTTTTGTCATGTATATTATTCCAGAAGGATTTGATGTCTGGAGTGATTGCATAAATCAACTCAACTGTGTCACTACTTATAAGTTTGCAATGTGTTAACTCTCTTCATAATTTACATAATGTTTAAATAATATACCTTCTTTTTCCCTTATCCCTACATTAATGTGATTAGAATCAGTGGAAGCGCTGTAATTTTCTTGTAAGGTGTGCTTTCCACCTACGCTTGCTTATTACAAGAAGTATCATTTCTGAAACTAGCAGCCTCTGATCAGTTTAGCTGTCAAAAATTATTTTTTTTCTGAGAACAAAAAATGCATTACAAAATATATTATTGTTTCTATTTAGTATTCCCATTACAGTAAACAAACATCAGAAAATTGTTGCTTTATCTTATTTATTTCCATGCTTACATCTAACTGTAAGTAGAAGTGGAATACATCTTCTGATATATTATGCAATTAAATTGATGGATGGTTAATTGAGTCAGTATGGCATACCATATGTGTACTCCTGACCTGAATGTCACTGGTCAGATTAAGGCTTCACACATTTGGCCAAAGAACATATGCTGTTATTGAGAACGTGACTCTAGATGGGATTTTTGTCCGTGGAAAAAATCATCATAACTGGCTTTGCTCTTTGCTTGTCAGAGCACTGGCTCCTTAGGAGTCCAGCTGTAAAGAACTTTAAAAATAATGAAAGTTATTAATTAAAATCTTACTGACATCATGGCCATTAACTTTGGCAGGCTCTTTCATTAATTTATTTTATCTCCCTTATTATATGACATATCCTCATCACAGGGTTTATGCCTTTGCACTTCACATTAGATCCTATTGGACTTTAATTTGTGTTTGGGTGTTGTGGTGTTTTTTTTCTAATGCTCGCCTTATTTTTAAACAAATATTTTTCTTATTTGTGAGAATGATGCATGTCTAAGCAATAAAGTAACAGAAGGAGGGGAGCTCATATATCTTTAATGACGATGACACATAGACATCAAAACGCATACAAACTGACACAGAAACATGCATGTATATATAGTTACATCACAATTGCAAATAACAGGTATTTTTAGAAGTGCCTTGCTAAAACATTGTTTTCACAATGATTAGTCCTAGTTTTTGGCAGATTTAATATTTCTGTTTTATCTTATTTATCTAAATAATATTTAATGACATTCTATTTTTGTCAGCTATTTTGCATATTTTTCTTCTAAGCTAGATATTATGGGAGCTATTTTAGCTTCACAAATGTTTTAAAGTAAATTATGTTATTTTACAAAATTATTGCCGTAGAACATACATCTGAGCAATAACATTTTATCTTTGACATTGCTTTGATGAGTCATCCATTTTGACATGTAGCTGTCTGCTTTAAAGCTACTTAGTTTGCATCAACACAGAGATAAAACAAGACTTGAACAATGTGTACTATAGAAGCAAAATATATACTGTCATTACACGGTTAGAAAAACAAAGATTTGTAATAGGAAAAACAGCTAATAGAGAAATATCTCTGATTCCGTCATTGTTTATTGTAGCAAACTTGTGTATCCTTTGTCCACTGACTAAACCTAGAAAAAGGAGTAGTACCATCTTTGCTGCATAATTTGTTACTGCCACATTGAAGAAGATTATGATAATGTACATATAACAAAATTGACAACAATGGAGGAGTACTGTAATTGTGAACTAAATTCAAGGAGCCTGCTCTGAGCATGAGAACTGAGTGTCTTCATTATGATTACCTTACCTTTTCAAGTGTTCTGCTAGGAACCTCTATCACGTAAATTGAGGCAGGAACTTTATTATCATCACTATAGCAACTGCAGGGAATTTTATTTCACAACAGTTGGCTACCTGAAAATTTTCTCATGATGGAAAGAACAGCAGATGATATATATACATTTTAATTCATTTTCATTTATTCCTGTTTTGAAGTGTTCCACAAATGAAAGAAAGACTTTTTTCTTTTTCTTTTTAAAGACAAGGTGGGCAGTTCCATCTTAAATTATTTTTCTAATCCATCTTTTTTAATTAGGAGAAAAAAAGGATTGGCAGATCTTCATTGTAACATTTTAAAATGCAAAATTTTAATTATGCTAAAACATGGAACATTTCATATTGGCCTATTTAATGCACAGTTCTCTTGATTATTTAATTTTTTAGCTTAGCAGTTACCTGTTTTTTCTTTTGACTTTGATCTTAAATCACATAACCTCTCAGCAACAGAGAAATGTGCATTTTTTTTTTCTGTGATGTTATTATATTCTGTGCCTAAAGAAAATGAATAACTACACACATGAGTTTGTAGAAGATGTGAGTGAACTGTAGATGCACGCAGAAATTGAATGCAAGTACAAGGAAGTGTCTCTTTTTTGTCCATAAAAGGACTGATCACATGTTCACAGCTAGAATTTTTATTGCAGAACCCTTTTCTCCTAAAATTGCACAAGCCCCCTATTGTTGCGTTTCCGTAATTACAAAACTAGCATCATACCGCAGACAATAGTAATGCTTCAGAAATTGGCACAGGACTTTTATTGCAACCATACAAATGAATTTATTTATTATTCCTTTTTGCACCATATGATTCTGATTTTCTTTAAAGGGAAGAGAGCAAAAATACAGTGTTTTTAATATATGCAATTTTTTTAAATGCCTGAGAACTACAGAAATATTCCTGCTGCCTTGAAACCTTTTTCCTCTGTAAAATATAGGAAGAAATGCAAAAATTATTATTTATGCACTGGGGATGCTGTTCCATTATGAAAGTACTGGGTATCTCAAAAGTACCCCACATATCAAATTTTAGTCACTGCTTTAACAAGTGCCTTTTTTTAATTGAAAAATACAGCATAAAGTTTCCTGCAATCTGCATTAATGAGGAGACCACATGACAGGAGCTTCCTCAGCATTCTGTCATTTGCACCTTCCTTGTAACCAAATTTCTCTAAACTCTTCCTAATAAAAAATAATATTTTGTACATCAGATTTCAGTTTGTTCTTCCTTCCACTGTGAAATCGAAATATGTTCATTTACTTTCATAGACAGAAAGGCATTTAAAGGATTGCAGAAGATGAGAATGTGGGATTGAATGCAAAATAGCGTAATTTACGTAATTTATATAGAAAGGTCGTCCCTTCAGAATATAATCAGAATTACTCTCTGGAAGTGCCTTTCTTCTTTCATTGACTACCTTGGAGCCTAAGGTCTTTGTTCTCTTTCGTTGTTATCCTCACTTCCGTAAAATTCTATCAAGTAAAAAACTTTTGTCTCAGATATTACTCATAACGGAAATATATATATTTCAATTGCAAATTTTTGTGTGTTTGTTCACTAATTTGTCTTATATGCTAATCCTGTTGAGGTAGACCCTCAATGCACTGTAGTTAATAGGTGTCATGCTAGTGACTTCCATCGGGCCAGGATTTCCTCTGTATCCATATGATTGACCATATCTTGGAAATGCCAGTGTGATAAGTTTGGGTAGCTCTGTGAAAGATCAGAGATTAAATTATTTTTCAGTGCTTCTTAAATAATTAATAAAATAACATCAAGTATTATAGCCCATAAAAATACAAGTGACTGCTTTGTGGAAGACTAGTGATAGTACTTTGAAAATATATTTCTAACCACTGGATTAGCCAGTGTAAATTGTTGTTCATCCATTCTGAAGCTGTATTATTATAATAATAATTATTATTAATATTATTATTCTTTTTGAAATTGAGGTCTCATTTTACTAAGACAGTGGATCCATCAACTGGTCCATTTAGGCAAAGTCCAGTATTTAACTGAAGTCCCACCAGTGCCAGCCTTGCTCTAGATGAATTTAGTGCTAGTGATTATCCACTTGCAGTTTTAGGGTTTCGGCAACATGCAGAGAGCCATGTGCACTAGGGTGTGATGTCAGGCTTTACTACCTCATGGGCTTTGGCTGCCTTTGTTCTGGCATGGCACAGCTGCAGGGTCTTGGTCAGAACTGAGAGCCTCGTTGGCAACTCTCATCTCTCTTCACTTGGAGTTTGACTTTATGGTCAGGCCTTTGCCTTTGTTCCTCACTGTAACAGTCTCTTGTGCCTTCTTGATCCTGATCCTGACCCTTTGGCACTGGAACTCAGGGCTTCATTCTGGGCCTCACCAGGAACATATCTGTGATCCCTGGGTTGATCCCCATCATCAGCCCTGCCCTGCTCTCATTTGGCAAAGTGAGATGGTGCCCCGTTGAAGTGGCACTGCCTTGTCCGTCTGCACATAACCCACAGCCATTGGCTGGATACCCTTTGTGGAGCAGCCCTCTCTTCCTTCTCCCTGGCAATGTAACTGCCAAGGGGTAAGCAGTAAGCAATAGGAAATCAATATTCCTACAGAAGTTGTTCAAGATTTTTTTGTTATTATTATTTTCTTTCATTCTCAGTACCAGTTTTGATAAACTTGCAGCTGAAAAAAATTTCATATCTAGAATGTCAGGTTTTGGGTCAAGACATAAGCAAGAGTATATCCCAGCTTATCCCCTCTTGGACACCACGTTGATTGTCAAGAACATAGAAGTGCTGATTGAAATCTGTGTTTTATTGAATTCAGACTAGCAACTTGAACTTGAGCTGCTTCTTTCTGTCTTCAGTGCTCATATACTCCATTATAAGAAAATGTTCCACTTAGCAAAGCACGCATTGTGCCAGAAAGTGAATGATTACCTCCATGACTAAAGGATTAAGGTGCTTGTTTGTGATTTTGATTAAGGAATTCCAGCTTTAGAGAAATAAACTTTTGTGTAAAAGAGAACATTACTAACAGAAGGACACAGGGCAAACGCAGAGAAACTGAATCAACATGTGATGCTGAGACCTGGAAAGTGACTACTTTAACTTCATTTCTCAAACACAGATAAATGAGCTGACAGCAACTGGTTATCTGAGGAAAGCTAAAGGTTTGTTCTCAATGATTTGTCCTCAAGGTCTCTTTATGCAGAAAAGAGAGTAACACTGCAGTGAAGTTTAGAAAAATCTTAAATTTTTGTTGGAAATTCCAGTTCCATCCTCTTTGTCCAAAGGGCTACCTTCTTTATATTCTTATGCACAGATAGTAACACTTAACATAATAACAAAATAACTAACTAACTAACTAACTAAATAAATAAATAAATAAAAAGTTTAACATTGATATCTTTCTTGATAATCAAAAAGTGTGTATTTTTCATCTTTTCTGGTCCTTCACCATTTTCAAACTCTTGAAATACTGGAAATGATAACTCACGCATAATACATTAGGTTAAAAGTCTATGAAGTTTTTTTTAATTTTAATTCATTTAGGAATCAAGTTAATCTCATTTTTCTTATTGAGTATGTTATTATATCTTGTAAAGTAATCATTAAAACATTTGAAATAATAGAAGTAGAACAAGAAAGCATACAAAATATGTAGGTTTAATAATAGATTGCTTTGTTAAGTCAGAAAGAATTAAGCAATTGTAGACAGTAAATATTTTAATGCATGTTCTCCTCGTAGATTGTTAATTTAGTTACTTACATTAGAATAGTTACTAAAGAAACATTTTTTGCTAAATGACTTACTATAGAAAGCAAGTTAAAAAAAAAAAAAGTTTATGCAATTACAGCACATATGAATGAACAATATTATGTTTATATCTAATTTAAGAAATGTATTTCTAGGGAGTAAAGAACAAGGTTCATGTTATTTGTGTCCAAGACAGAGGGGAAGGGGAGGTATCATGCTTTGTTACAAGAAAAAAGAGACAGGGTTCTTCTAAGATCATCTATTCATGTTGTGAAGTTTGGACAGAGGAACACTCCTGAATCAAGATCTTGTCCAGAAGTGGCATGTGAGGTTCAAGGAAAACTATTTGTTCAACTGGCAACAGGCAGGAAGAAGGATGTGGGAATTTATAGACAGACTTTATATTCAAGACACTTCACAATGGTAAAAACATAGATAAGAAAGATTTCTCTTTGAACTATTAGAGATACTCTTAATAATATAGGATGCGTTTTTCCATAACATTATGGTTATAGAAAATAATATCACTTTTAATTGAAGGTATAGGTCTGAAAGAATAGAATTTTATGTATCATTTTAAAGATATATACAAATGACTCACCCTGTTTTCATCATGAAATTCCCTGAAGAGTGAAGCTGTAAAACCTCCTGAGAAATTTCCTGAAGAAATAAAGGCCTTACAATGTTGCTTGAAGCCACTGCCAATTCATAACTCAATGGAAGTGCTCGTCACTCCATCTCCAGAAGAAAAAAAAAAAAAAAAAAGAAAGAAAAAAAAATTCTCTTACCTCCTAGGGACTTCTTGAAAGTAGGAAGAGAAAGAGAAAACTGAGAGAGCATTACTGACTCAGTGCTTCCATAAAGCACTCCTTTTTCCTTCTCTCAGCTGAAGGCAAATGATGTCTTTTAGTGTGGAAGGTCACCTCATTTTCCAGAGAAAAGCAGAGGACCAGAATTAACTGTACCCTCATAGCACTCACTCTCAATGTACATGGTTCGGTTGTTTGGCCATCTAGGAAAGGAAAGAGGACAGCTCTGTATCACCATATCACCTTGCAGTTCTATGTTTCCCTTATTCACAGTAAAATGGAGAAATGCACACTTAGAAGAGATTGATTTTTCCCTTATTCCTAGTAACAAAGATCAATGGCAAGTAATATGGAGACTAGAGCATTTACAGGATTCAACCTCAGAAAGAGTTTTCTGCTCTACTGTACTTTGGTTTGGCTGATTTTATGTACAAAAGAGACTATTCAATATTCAAATGGATGCCAAGCACAGTAGTATAGTGCTTTAACCTTTCCCTTTGAGATATTTTAGTTCAGTTGGTGGCGGAGAAAACCACAAACTGTGGCATGACTGTCAGTCTCATAAATGATTTGTGACTGTGTAAATGCAGATGCCACAGCTGTCATGTAATCTGCACACAGGCTATACTGAGAACGTAACTCAGACCCTTCTGCTCCAGGAACACAGGCCTTTTCCATTTGTACTGTTCCATTAGCTGTTGAAATGGCTTAAAACTAGAACAATTTATCCCTTTCCCTTTTGAACTTTAGTAAAATAGGACAGAGCTCTGAAATGGCTTTCATTTACAAACCAAAATTCTCCCAATGTGATTTTCTAAAGCAAACATTTAAATCCAGTGATATCTAAATAGCTGTCAACAGTATTATAGGGAGCTGTAGAAAACTTTAAAAGTAAAGCTCAGAAACAGATACATTTTCCTGGTTTCAAGTGTCATTGTAAACCACAGATTCATAAATCTGGATTGAGTATAACATCTAATTTATGGGTTTGGGTAGAAACCGCCTAAAAGCTGCAAATGCTTGGGAGATTTTATTGTAAAAGACCCAAAATTGCAATTCTGGCTAAGACTCGCTATTTGAGGGAGTTCACTCGAACCAAAAAATCACAAAGAAATGTTAGGAACAAATGAAACCATGCAAATTGGAGTCAGAAAGGAATGCACCAACATTTTGGAAACAAAACAACCCATAGATCACTCATGCACTTTTTTTTAGGCCAAAGATTAGAGAACAGTCACAAAGCACATCATGTATATACCTCTATTCTGTAGAAAACAGAATACTCTTTTCTCTGATTTAAGAGAGACTGAAGGCCAAAAGGACTTTTACAGGCCATATGATTAACTATAAAAAATGTATGATAGAAACTTGCAAATTCCCTATTATTTACTGATAAAAGGCAGCAGTGTTGCCTCATTTTTTTGATGGGCTCTTACCAACGCTTTTAAGTATCTAAAGGGCAATTGTCAGGAGGATGGAGCCAGGCTGTTTTCAGTGGTGCCTGATCACAAGGGGCAACAAGTACAAGCTAGAATACAGCGCGTTCCATCTGAACATGAGAAAGAACTTATTTACTGTGAGGGTGACAGAGCATTGGAACAGGCAGCCCAGAGAGTTTGTGGAGTTTCCTCTGGAGATGCTCAAAAACCCACATGGATGGTTTCCCATGTGACCTACTGTAGGGAACCTGCTCTAGCAGGGGGGCTGGACTAGATGATCTCCAGACGTCTCTTCCAACCCCTATGATTCTGTGATTCTGTGTGATTATTTATTCCCTTGTAGATGAATTGCAGCATTTTTATGAAACTTTAAAGGAAACTTTCTAAAGATGTTACAGGAAACAATATTTTCCCAGTTATGCATTTAAACATAACAGCAGTGCTGAATAGTATTTTGTATTTTCTGTATTTTTGTATTTGAGGCTGTTTCAATTTTTTTCTTTTTCAAAATTCATTGTACCTATAGGTCTTCAGATGATTATATAGAAAATACTAGAACAGAGATGTAGTGTTTAGTTGTTGCTTCCAAAATTTATACTGCCAGTAACTTAATGAACCCTCTGGAGATACGCTCCCACGTGGAGCAGGCTCTGTCTTTGCTTGAGAAGGTTTAAATTAGTTATTTCTTAGAATAACCTTTGATGAAAGCAATGCTACCAACTGCTTTTCTTGTCACTAGCTCGTCAGAACAATAAACCAATTAGTTGCTGCTATAGTAAGACTCGTTTCTTGCTGTTTTAAATTCTTGGTAAGGATACACAGCACCTCACATACTTTCAGAGTCAGCAATTTCAGTTCATTATGATTGCAAATGAATGTGTTTCTTCACAAAAGCAGTTTTGTTGTCAAAAAGGACTTGTTACATCGTTGTTTTATGAAGTGCTATCAGAATACAGGTGCGTGGGGGTGGGAGGGAAGAGAGGAGGAGGTAGTTTGCTTCTTGAGAGTTCAACTATTCATTTTTTATTAACATTTTTGAAAAATATTTAGCCCTCATTTAGAAGTAGCCACGTGCTGCTCCTAATTCACTGTTTGCAACAAATGCCAGTGTAGACCAGCACTGTAGCTCATATCCTTCCGGAAGTTTAAAATTTCTCCTTTGAAACTCCTATCTATTAAGAAATTATTTTATCCCTGGAAATTAAATGTACTTGAGAACTTAAACAATGTCTTTGGATTTTATGAACATCCATTCATTCATTGCTTAGAAAGGAGACATCAATTTGCCATATCTGATCTCACAAAATGTTGTACATCTTTTGAGAAAAGTGGAATATCCTTATCTTCTAAAATGTTGTCAACAGGAATGCCAAAGGCTTGGCTCCAGAGTAACCAATAAGATATAGAGTAAATAATTAATTCACATGTTAATTGTCATGGAAGAAGGTCACAGCACCCATCAGCACAGTAATATGTCAGAGAGATTCAGCTTCTGAAATGATGCACATGATCGGTAATGTCTCAGAAATGCCATTACCAGCAACATGGTTCAAAATTGTATTTATTTATGGCATATTGGTTTTTTATCATGTGATCCATGTAAGAAAATAATTGGCATTCAAACCTTAAACAATTATTAAATAATAATTAATAATAACAATAATTTGGGTAGCTGACAGGCATTCCAGTTGTGAAGTGCTTTCTTTACCAAACAGAATTTGTCCTGAGTGACATCTGGGAATGGGAAAAGAGATTTCATCATGACAAGCACAGCAATAAGCTCCTGTTCTGGTGAGGATTGCCCTTCACTACCATCATTTCCTTATGTATGCTCTGGAGTCCCAAAGAGATAATAAATAGAGTAGACAAGATGGGCATGAAAATGAGACTTTTTCTTTCTTTTTGTGCCTCTTTGCAGAAGAAAAAAATTCACAAAAAAATACCAACACTTATAGTTCAATTACACTAACTAGGGAGAATACTCTGGATATAAGAACCTATACAGATTCCATACGTTGCTTTTTCTTGATACAGACTCTTAAAGTGCTGCAGTAGTATTCAGATGGGAGAGTATCTTTTCCTTGTAAATGAATGAATTAAATAATGAACAAAAGGTAAATGCAATTTGTCCTATCATTCATTTTTTGTTTATTTATTTACCCATCTGCTTATTTCTTTATTTATATTTGAATATTTAGTTTATTCATAACTCTCAGTTCCATAAGAAATTTGGTGTTACATTCTGCTGGAACTCCTGAATTTCCAAAAAACCCTGGAAACCAGTAGTGACGTTTCTGAAGTCAGAACAAAAAAATATCATTAATGCAGGTATTAGTAAAGTGTAAGATTTCAATCACCTCTGTCAGAAAAGATTATAATACAAAATTCCTCTAGAGGAAGGATAGAAAACAAGCAAGGGAGAGACTGGTGTTGCAGTTCTTTCTCCACTGGCAGAAGTGAGTGTTTGTCTACAGGTGGCTACTGTTTTGTGTGTGAATCAAAAACATTTTGTTGCTTTACTGAGGTCTCTTTCCTAGAACAGACTTTTGCTTGAAGCTCTCGAGTGTTATTTTTGAGTATAGTTCCACTTCCCTCACAAGAATAAAGAAGCTCAAGAGATCAGGCTTGTACTGTTCAAAGTGCTCTTTCCCACTAGGATCAGAGATAGACCCTAAAGTCTTCAGACTGGACAAGACATAATGGTGCAGAAGTAGAAGATACAGCAAACAGAGTTTTGTAAAACAGCTGGTTCAAGGTCAGCACATCTCACTCCCTCACATCTCTGGAGCCATAGTGGAAAGGATCATTCTCAACTTCTTTAGTATTGTTTTATTTCTATAAGAGAGTAGGAAACACCACTAACTTTGGTTTGGCCTGCTGAATCACAGAATCATAGAATCATTAAGGTTGGAAAGACCACTGAGGTCATCTCATCCAACCAATAGCTCACCACCACTATGCCCACAAAACCATGTTTCTTGAACACTTCCAGGGACAGTGACTTCACCAACTCCCTGGGCAGGCTGTTCCAGTGCATTACTACTCTTCCTGAGAGGAAATTTTTCCTAATATCCAACCTGAACTTCCCCTGGCACAACTTAAGTCCATTACATCCTGCCCTATCAATAGTTACCTGGGAAAAGAAGCCAACCCTCATCTCACTACAACCTCCTTTCAGGAAGTTGTAAAGAGCAATAAGGTCTCCTCTAAGCCTCCCTCAGTCTAAAGAATCCCAGTTCCCTCATCTGCTTCCCATAAGTCATGTGCTGCAGACCCTTCACAGCTCTGTTGTACTTCTCTGGACACACTCCAGGGCCTCAATGTCTTTCTTGTAAAGAGGGGCCCAAAACTGAACACAGTACTCAAGGTGCAGCTTACCAGTGCTAAGTACAGAGGGACAATCACATCCCTGGTCCTGCTGGCTACACTGTTTCTGATACAAGCCAGGACGCCATTGGCCTTCTTGGCCACCTGGGCACACTGCTAACTCATGTTCAGCTGGCTGTTGACTAATACCCCCAGATCCTATTCCTCTGCAGAGCTTTTCGGCCAAGGAAGGGAGAATTAAAAGTACTCTACAACTATGAGACGGAAGCCTGAGGCAACAAATGGGCTGAGATAAGGGTTTTACATTTACTCTGATGACTCTTACAGTGACTCTTTAGCCATCTGAGCAGTGTCACCAGCCTATCAGGGTATAGAAAGGCAGATAGGATTGATATAGAGCAGAAAGAAAACGTATGCTATGCAGACAGCACCATCTCTTCCAAAGGAGAGAATCCCGAATACATTCAGAACATAAGGCCTGAAAGGCAAAGTTAGAGGTGATCTGCTCAATGACCTCTCCATATGCATGGTTAAAAATATGGGATCTCCCCATTTCTCTTTTTTTCCTTTTCTATGTCTACTTTTTAAGAGTACCTTGTGCTTTTATAGTGTCTTTCATCCTAACAATTCCTAAAATGCTATACAAATTTAACAAACATATATAGGAATAATGAATAGAGATTATTCATCCACCAGCACAGTACAATCAGCTCATCTGCTTTTTAAGAATGAAACTACTGCTCTACATTGGTCACAATTGGCAGCTGTTCTTGCCTTTATGTAAGTGATGATATCTTCAAAGCCACTTGTCAAAATGTTCCTTTGTTAAATGCAAAAGAAGGAGTTATATGTCCCCAGTAAATTGTGAATTTGAGGTAAAAATCATGTTGAAAACCAAAACAAAATAAAAACTACAAAAAAAAACTCCATACATTAACATGTAATTAAAAGAGAGGAGCTAAGGAATTGTAAGCTGTAGCTATGAAACCTGTTGGCCTGAAGTTGTGCAGAAGTTGTATATGGATTGATAACCTTGGTCAAGTTTTGACCATGTTCAAACTTTTAGATCTTTCTTAGAATCCCAGAAGGAAACTCTCACGAGAAAAGCAGCAGTTCATTGAATAAGTGATTTCATTCTACTTTTTCGTGGTGTCGCAGATGATACAAGTATCTGTTCCCAGTCTGCCTGAAAGGTAGTCTCATAAATACTGAGGAAAGTGAATGACTTGACTGTCTGTTGAATGGAAATACATGGGCATGTCTGCCACAGAAATCAAGTGATCATCAAGAATACAAAAAAGAAAAGAAAAACAGAACCTCTTCCATGGGCAACTGTGACTGGGGAAGCGTTCTTTCTCTCATATTTCTGTGAAGCTCTAAGCCTCTGCAACCCTGCTCTCAATGTTTCTTTTTAAGGTCACTTCATGGGTGTTTTTGTACAGCAAGGTACAAAAATCTCTCTGATCTCTGCATGAAGGAGAGGAGACTTCAAAAGTGACAGAGGGAAAGAAGCTCAGTATACAAACCTCCTAAGATCCTTTGAATGGACAATGTTGAAACTGGAAAAGATATTTCCTACCTCAAGATCACAGGGTCAGCGTAATTTTCCTGCTGCAATTTAATGTGCTTGCTTTTGAAACTTTTGGCCCAGAGAATGTATTTAGCTGAATTAATCTACTTTTGGTCACATAGTCTCCTGTTTGGGAAACGTACAGGTGTGGGAGATGGGTACCACTTGGAGAGTGGAAGAATCCAAGCAGATCACTGAGTCTGCTGGCAGTCTTGTCTGGCATATCTGTAACTCAAAATTTTGAAGATTCTACAGTATGGATATGAAAGGAGATTGCAGTCCTATGAATTTTATGCTTTGCTCTTGTCATATGGGTGGATGATGACACCAAATATTTGGTCTGGAATCGAATATGCTGCATATTTATGCATTCAGAAATCTGAGCCAGACTAGAATGCTCAAATAATTTATGAATTTTTAGTAGACTTCCTACTGTAAATGTTTAAGGCTGTAGCTTAGTAATAAGATATTTGATAGCAGTGCTTGAAAAGGCACCTCTTGAGAGTTATTAAAAAATATCTACAAAGCTTAAGTGTTTTTAAGGAAAATAGACAGATATAACCATCTTTCTTCCCCTCTTTGAATAAAGACAACAGAAGAAGCTAAATAGAAATAAAAAAGCCAGCTTGAAACTTCACAAACCAAAATGGGATAAAATAGGTTTCAATTCTGTTTCAGTAACAAATGAAGAATATTTTGCATCAGGATGTTTTTTATATATAAATATATAAATGTTTAAATACATACACACACTAATACACATAGCTATACATAAGTACACACACATTAAGAAGCAACAATAGATGGCTTGTTGGAGGCTTATACTATATAAATTACTCTTTTTCATAATCTGCAGTATCATATCATACATTGTTTTAATAAGAAAAAAAACTAAATTAAAAAATGTAATGATGCTACTAAGAAACCACTTTATTATTTGTATAAAGTATTTATAATAATTGATTGTGTGCCACAGAATTGTGTAAACTTGTAATATGAAGGAAACCATCAAGAATATAATATTTATTTTCCTTGTCTAATGTGCCATAGTGTTTCCAAGATTGCAATGCAGCAAATAAGAGTAATGTCTGATGGGGCACATTGAACAGTTCCCCAGAGACCCTGACAGGACAGCATATTATAACTTTCAGGGCTCCATTTATAGCAGCACGGTTTTCTTTAATGTTTTCTATGTTTCTAAAATGAACTATGTAAAAAACAATAAGAAAATTCTATGGAGAGAAATACTTTGTCCCAGTGAATTAATTTTAATTGGCTTTTGTTTTTCTTTACTATTACAGTACTCGCTTTCCTTGAGGAAGATGCATAAATGTTTAACCTAGCATAATTATACATATTCATTCTTATTCCATAAGTAGTTTGTGCTTTAATTACATTTATCATTCGGTCCATTGTATATTTGTGCTACTCAGAGTATTTTAGAAGTGTTTCATTTTCACAGGTTTCTACTATTTTTCTGTAGATAAATTAGGAAAGCTTGGGAAATTGCATATTGAAAATTGAAATGAGGGCTACACAATCCATTTTTAGACTTGCCTTTTGGTGTTTACCTCAAAGCATGCTTGTGTGTGTGTGCTTGATTTACATTTAGCAATATCTAAGTGCAAATAGTAATCATACACCAAAGTAAACTGGACTATATGCAATTGCTTCCTCTGTTTCTTCAATTGCAGTTGCAATCCCATAGATTCTAATCTTGACAGGTAGCATAATTAGAAAATTCTCTTTGTCTTATTAAATGTGACTCTTCTCAATAGAATTCACTTCATTGCAGGCAAAGAACAGAAAATATACTTCAAATCTAAAATGGGAAATCAAGGGGGACTGTTTTATTTTTATCTGTCTTTGTGCAAGCGACATTATTATCAAAGGATATTGTAATGCTGAAAATGTACTTTTGGGATTTAAATCACGTATTAGCCTGGAAAGCAAAAAGTGCTGTAGGGCCCATGCAATATATTTTCTCATTAATCTGATTGAAAGATTATCCTTCCTATAGCTATGAAAAGTCTAATACCCATATATCCATCTTTCCTGCTAGTAAAATTCAGCTTTGTGTGTAGTCATTGTCTCTTGTGTCTGAGGTCCTACACTCTTCTTCATTTCTCTGTATAAGCCTATCTGTATTAAAATAAATTCAGAGCAGGCCGCCATTTCATGCACACATTTTGATTATTTCATAAGCTGCTGAGGAAAATGGAAGTATCAGCAAGTCATGCAGTTTTCTGGTAATGTAATGCTGTCATTACTTCAGTGGTCATGTGAAAAAGTTTAGCTATAATATCTTTGACAAATGTTCAGTGAGTCAAAACAGTGCATTTAAATGAAATGCAGATATGAATGAGCCATTATTACAATCACAACTCCAGCTTAGAAATTATTAAATATGAATATATACACTTTCACAGTAACCTGACATTTGTAATACATAACTAGCTGTGCATTTCTCACCCCCCTCCTCCCATTTTCTTCCCCATCATCCCCCAGATTGAGAACAGAGGAAGTCATTTTGATCAGAGGCTGCACACAGTAATTGAAGACACTCCTGATGATTTCATGCAATCAGAGTGGCACATTATTTGTGATGAAAATTAAGTAAAGAAGGAAAGCAGATTTATGGGTTGTCTTGCTTATGGTCAACTGCCTTTACAAAATATTAGCAATTCTATTCTAACCACCCCACCTGCATATATACCTTTCCACATTGTAGATTTACTGAAATTTTCATATAACCTCAGTCATAACTTGCAGTACCTCGTGATCTTAAGCTTTTAATGAAACTACAGAAGATGTCTTAAACTGAATGATTTCTATTCCGAGCTTTTTGAGTGCTGATAGCATGAACAGTATAGATGGCTCTAGCCATAACTGTCACACAGATAATATTCTTTTATGCCTCAAGACACTAAGATGGTGCTGTAGATAACCAAAAGGAATAAGCTGCCATCATCGCTAATCTGTAGCTTTGAAACACTATAGCTTTTGCATGGTTAAGAAAAGGTAAAATCACCTAGAAGTATAGTATGGTAGACATTTTTAAGTGAACATAGAAAAGAGAAATAAATGTTTTCATATTTTGTAATTTGTATCCACCCTGGATCAAATCAACTATATCTTCATTTTTGTGAGTTTGTGGATAATAATTGAAAATGCTAAACAATCTGAAGCTTCCGAATTCTCCTAGGATACTTTACACTAAACTAGTGAAATTGAAATACGAGGAATAGTTAGACTTATTGTTCCCTTCAGAGTTTAACTTTCAAGATGTTTCATACAGTCTTTTGGTTGGCTTATAATACGTGTAATAAATTTTGTCCACAATAATATCCTCTTTGTGCCAGAGGAGTATAATTTCTGTTGATTATTTTTCAATATATAAAAGCAAATACTACTGAAACTTTAATAAGACATTGAAGTTATTTTTACATATGTCATAGTCAAACTCATCAAATTATAATTAAAATAAGAATACTGCAAAAAGTAACATTTCTACAGTCTTTTCCCCTTCAAGGTGGAATTGCCTACAAAGAGCCTTGTTTATTCTTATCTTTGAAAATATTTCTGAACATTTAACATTAAAGTTGCATTTAATTTTTCTTATAATTTGTCCTTTATAACATCTTATGCTGATATTAAAAATAGATTTATATAAATAAATAAAAACGAGGAACCAGTATCATTTCTGCTACCTGGATTTTTTCCACGTGCAGTTTAGAAATCCTTAATCAAAAATCCTATTTTGTGAGAATACAGCCTGACATGAAAGTGTCAGGAAGCAGCGAAGGAAAAATGATGAACTAAACATCAGTAGAGTTGGACCCATGATAAAAAAAAAAAAAAAAAAGCAACATTTTCTGGGAGTAATTTTTAGACACTGCAGTACGTTTTCCAGAGAAAAGAAAGTTCTACTTGAAAGTCTCAAGCAATGTGAACAGTTTTTTTTTTCAATGAATATATGAACTATCAATAATAATCTGCTAATTTGTGCTCCAGAATACAATCATTGCTAGGACAAAAATACAAGGCTGGCAGGAAGCTATTAAATGCACAGCAGTATTTGAAATCGAACCATGGTGACTTGTTATGGCATGCTGACATTATTGCTTCTTGTATATAGTTACATAATAATCTCTGAAGCTAGATTTTAAAACTGGTCTATAAAGCAGTTAAGAGACATCAAAATCTGGCTTCACCATCAAATACGTAAGCTTCATGCTAAGAACTAGGCAGGATTCCTCTTTGTAAACCACTGCACGCATTTCAAAATAAAACAAAATATGACTGTATTTATTCTAACTGCAAGAGGCATATTTGTACAACAAAAAAAAAAAATTCAAGCTCTACTGCTAATTAAAAATGAGATTTTGATCTAGCCATGGATTCAGTTAATACAGATGCCCAATTCCACTTCGATTCAAGTAGCTCTACAGCCATACCAGACTGTCATTGCTGCTTTTATGGCAAGAGCAGGACTTCAGTTATTAGGTGATCAAGAAACAATGTATATTTTTGTTGAGAAAAATCCCAAATATGTACTTAGGAGAAATACTGAATCAGAAACTGGAATTCATTCTTTACCCATTACCCTGAGAGAAATAATACGTTAATACTAATTCCAGAATGACTTTAAAGGAGCCCGGCAACAAGGCATAGTACATAGCACTGCCATGTTCATATAAGAAATGTCTTTTTTAGCCCCAACAGATGATGTGCTACTGTTGTTCATATGGCTTATTTGTGTCTCACTGCCAGAAGATCACAAAAGGTCTAACAGTAACAAATATCTGTGGTTTGGTTTATACATCATAAAAGAGGTATTAATTAAAATCCTTTTTTTTTCTGGAAAATTAATGAAGAGTCATCTCACAAATTAACTATCTTTTGGTTTTGTTCTTATGTACCGTAAAACACCTTTGATTACTGCACATATTAGGTTCTTAAATTAATATTAAGGAAGAACTTTATATGAATATCTAGATGATGTTCACTATATGCCAGCTCAAAAAATGCACCAAAATACAGATAGCGATCATTGTTTCTATCATTAATGTAGGTCTATGAAGAGCTTTACAACTATAGAGTACAATACAATAGAATTATGAAGAGCTTATGAATACTCTACAGTGGATGGACAGTCTATGCTTGCAAGTTTTCTATGCTGATGTTGCTGAATAAGAAGCATGTATTTCTTTGAATTAAATTTTCATCCTGAAGGGTGTGAAAGATGCATCTCCTCAATTTTCCAGAAGGTTAGAACCAAGCCAACCACCATTTCTCCTGGCTATTGCTCAATTGGACTTGTGTCTGTGCTGCAACCAGACATGTCATGTACCTGGATAAGCAATATTTGTGTTTAGAGAGTAAGACAAAATTGCATATAGAAATAGAAGTGTCAAAGAAAACTCTACTAGTGAACTTTCTCTGATGGAATTGCTCTAAATAAATCAGTTACATTTACTTTACAAGCTTCAATTTAGGTTATTGCAAGCTATTGCATTCTAAACCCTTAGGCAACTCAGCCCCACACAGCCACTTACTCAGACTCATCAGTGGGATGAGAGAGAGAACTGGGAATGTAAAAATGAGAAAAGTAATGGGTGGAAATTAAAAATAATAATAATAATATGTTAAGGAAGGATGAGGAGTAGCAGGTGAAAAGGGAAAGTGGGATAGAAAGAGAAACAAACCCAAGACAAATAAGTGACGCAAAACACAACTGCTCACCAGAAGCTGACCAATACCCAGCCAGGCTCTGAGCAACAGCAGCCATTGTAAACTTCCCCTTCGTCTTTTATTGCTGAGTGCAACATCATAAAATGTGGAATATTCCTTTGATCAACTGGGGTCATCTGTCCTGGCTATATCTCTTCCCAGTTCCTTGTGTACCCCAGCCTCCTCACTGGCATGACACCATGAGAGGCAGAAAAGTTCTTGACTCTGTAAGCACTGCTCTACCACTAAAATACTACAACAGTTTGATGTAAACAGTGTTTTCATTATAAATCTAAAACATAGCACCATATGAGCTACTCTGAAACAAACAAACAAACAGAAAAATCCTATATCCCAGCAAATATCAGCACACTAAGAAGGACAACAGAATTCTGTGATTAATAGCATTTGTATTAATATGAGCTAAAACAGAATGAAGATGTAATGAACAAGTGTCAATACAAGAAAAACATCGACAAATTGATGTGAGTGCAGCGGTGACTTACGAAAGTCATTAGCATCTGGACTACTTGTTGATTAAATGAGATAACTGGGCTGGTTCAGCGCTCCAAAGAGAAGATATCTGCTAAAACTTCCTAATGGGAGGGATTAGTGAAAACTGCCTGATTCTCAGAAGTGCAGAGTGCTGGTACAAGAGAAGATGGACACAAGACAAAACATGGGAAATTCTGGCTTGGTATAGGGGGAAAATGGTTGCCTTGCATTTGATCAAACACTGGAACACGTAGGACTACTTATATCAAGGGACTGGATGAAATTACCTTTAGATGACCATGTTCATTTAACAAGATTCTGTTATTATTTTGAAATTTATATCCTTTAAGATTGCTATTCAATATCATGCCTAGACAAGTCTCACAAAACTGACATTTTCTACATAGTTCGGAGAAGAAAAAGAAGGTGAATAAGGTGAATTCCACTATTCCACTTAAAAAGCACTGATTCTATAGACTAGTGACTAGGGGGCTCCATCGAGTGTATTTAAAAAAAAAAAAAGAAAAAAAGAAAAAAAAAAAAGGTACTCATGCATAAAATTCAAACTTGATATCTGTGGTTAAGTGCCAGAGCTAACTGTTTAAGACATTATGTTCATGATTTGGCTTTCATGAAGATTCTTGATGTGTCAGATTATACTTCCCGACCCATTATTACTAGACTAAAAGGAATGGCATGTGACATTGAAAACATCTTTGAAACATTATCAGTGCTATTTGAAATTTCCAAAAGACTTTCATCATATAATTTTAGTATCATATGGGAATTAGTACAGTATTGGTAATATGCATGTTGGAGAAGAAAGTACTGCATAGATGAGCTTATGTCTCAGTTCTGTCACTTTATCATGCATTACAGTCTGATATTCTATGCAGTAGTAAAACAGTGATAAATAAGTCATGGTAAATATAATGTTATAAAAAATATGACTGCACAGCTCATTGGTTATATGCCATTTTACTTCTTTAAAACTTAAAATACTTACAATGTATAAGATATAGAAATTACAACAATATATATATATATATTTTATTTTTGTCTTTAAAGGGCAGACTAATTTGCAACCAATGACAACATCTCTAGTTACATTGTAAAAATGAGGTTTATAAGATCTTATACTTCTGGACAGAAATGGATCACTGAAAAGGTCAGGAATTAATTTTATGCACATATGCAATTTTTTTCTTTAGATAAAATTTTTGCTGTTGCTGCTCTTTGCTTACATTCAGTGGAAGCTTGAGAAATTCATCAGTAAAAGTAGCAAACCAATCTACAAGACTTTAAGGAATCTAGAACTCCTTTAAACAATTCTAGAACACAGTTTCTTTAAACTAAAAGAATACATGATCAAATCATGTTACTTGTCATTGTAATTGTGTAACAATGTTTTTTCTCCTTACACATTAGGAAAATGAAATATTAGTAAGGATTTAATAAATCAAATGTTCCAGTACTGATGAAGTATCACATTAAAATAGATGACTAGTAGGAAATAGAGAACTTCTAATGTTACTGTTGTTTTGGTTTTCATTTCAGGCAGATCTTGATCAGACACATCTAGACAGACCTTATGATGTGCATCTTATCTTCCACAGATTTAAAATTCTGTGTTATTTACTGCAAAAAGTGAGAACAAGAAAGATGGTCACACTAGTGAAAAAAAAAGGTTTTAGTGTTAAGGTCACCCTGTAGAATTTGGTTCAATACAAAATAATTATGTTTTTCTGATTAGTTCCTGAAAAAAAAAAAACATTTACCCAATTTGAGAAACTTGTCTTATTTCAGAAGAACTAAAAGCTTTTATCTGCAACTGATTTTAGTAGAAACTGTATTCTGAGTGCACAGCATTTAGAAAAAATGAAATTTAGAAAAAAGGCTGTGAATGCCAAAAGTTCAATGTCAGGAACAGCTCCTAAATTTAGTGGATTATTTTGTTGTTTCTCCTTCTATGTATTTGACAATTTGTTTCAAAATGAGCAAAGCAGAGTTTCCATTGCATTTCTGATATGCTGTGAAGATAGTGCAAATATAATGCACAGTATTTCAGTTCCGTGGTGATCAACATCATAGAAAAGTCTGTGGCAAAATTAATAATTTTATATTTAGTGTTGGGTTTGACTTTTGTCAGGTGAGTAATCAACAATAGGTGTAAAAAGAGACATTAAACAGATTCCTTGAGACTGTCTGTCTTATGCAATGAATCAGGATGGGGTCTGGTGAGAAAAATAAAAATTGATCATAATATTTTATGGACATTTGAACTTGTTCTGGCTCTTAGTTCCATATGAAATATCTGAGAACAGAGTAGTGGTAGAGTCTACTTAATTCTCTGTAGGCAGAGTTTGAAAGTCAGAGCAGTTCTACTGCAAAACTAGTAAAACTAATCAGAACCACAGGAAAAAACCTAAGCTGAATTTCATCTACAGAAAACAACTCTAGAGAATCTAGCAAAATTTAATTTAGGGAAGCAGTGTAACTGTTTAAGGTGCTTTTTGTTGTGATTAAGATGTGCAATGAAATCGTGTCTATGCTTAGAATATAATAAAATAACATCAAGGAGAATTAGGCCTGTCATTTCATTTTCATTTATATCTTTAAATGTATTTACTGATCAATTGGCTACACAATATGTCCAAAAGAAGTTCAAATATATTTCGAGGTATCAGTCTTGCCCTTCAGATGTGCTGAATATTCTCATCTTCTTTTACTTGTACCCATCCAGTATAAGAGAGACCTAGGCATACTATGAAGAGTTGAATGGAGAGCCACCAAGATGGTGAAGGGCCTGGAGCACCTTTTGTACGAGTTGAGGATGAGAGAGTCAGGAGAAGAGATGGCTCAGAGGAAATGTTATCATTGTCTACAAATACCTCAAGGGAAGCTGCAAAGAAGACACATCTATGCTATTTTCAGTGATGCCTAGTGACAGAAAAAGAGGCAATAGGCACAAACTGGAATACAAGATGTTCTATCAGAACATCAGGAAGCTCTCCTTTACTGTACAGTTGACCAAGACAATTGGCACAGGCTTCCCAGAAAGGCTGTTGAGTCTCCTTCCTTGAAGATCTTCAAAAATTGCCTGCATATGGTTCTGGGCAACCTGTATATGGTTCTGGGTGTTCCTGCTAGAGCAGGGGGTTGGATGAGGTAACTTGCAGAAGTCACTTCCAACCTTAACCATTCTGTGGTTATGAGAGTTTGTCATAGAAAAAGAACGGTATTTTGCAAATCCTGGTTGAATGACCAGCAGCTAGAAATACAATATCAAGAATGAGTTCAACAACACTTTATGATTATAATGTAAAATAAGCTAAAGTGCAGCGACATATGCATAGACACTATTAGAGATTTAAAAGGCACAGTATGGTTCCCATTGTTTCCAGATGTATGACAAGAGGGAGAAAAAAGCTTCAATTCTCTTGAAACCAATCTCTATAGCCTCATTTAGTTAGACAGTTTCTGATAGTCAAACAATTCCTGATAGTTGAGGCTTTGGTCGGATGATGTAAAATCTTTAAACGTTTAAAAGTGTCTACTTTTTACCCACAAACAGTATTCTAATTTATTGGACGAATAAAACTTTTACAGTGATAGAATTTCCTAACTATGGAATGATTTGCATCTCCTTTATCTTCTTTCTTTCTTTATTCTGCCATTGTCATTCCTTATTTACCAATATCTTCTAGACAATTTCATAAGCTTAAATTACTTTTCAGGTAACAGGTAAGTCGTGCGTATTTCGGACAGACATTCTTATTAATAACTATAAATAAATATTGTTTGTTTTTAAATGAGAAAAGACTCCTACTTGTAATTTAAGTTATTCTTACATGCAACATTTTCAATTCTAGTTAAGACTTCTTTGGATAGGCAGCTCAATTTGTTAATATAATAAGATACAATTTGCTTTCATCAGCAAAACACCCCAAGAGGGTGTCTTGATTCACTTACTTTCAGTAATATGTGGTGGTTTGTTCATTTATGGATTTTACTGGAATGCCAGCCATCAGAGAAAGAAGGCACCACATGTACCTACAGAGACTTCTCAGCTCATCAGCACCCAAATCAGGAGTTACCTCCATGAGTGAAAGGACTGTTCTGTTCTCACCACTGCATAGTGTTAAGATGCTTTGCTGAGACTCTCTACACTGGCGCTAAGTGATTTTGCTTAATCTGCTGAGAGTTGAGGTTGAAACTCTGGGCCACCAGTGGCAGTTTCTAGGCTAGACTGCATCTGGCAAACCAGAATTAAAGAAAGTGATATGCATACCACCTATTTCCAGTGCTCTTTGTTGTAAGGAAAATTAACAGGGAAATCAAGCAATGTTTATGCACTTGCTAATCAAATGGACAAAAATTGACATATAAGACCATTAGATATTCTACTTCTTCACGATCTTCATTCCAGTGAAAAGAGACATTTTCATAAACGTTTAGCTTAACTGTTAAAAAAAAAAAAAAATCTCTGTGGGTGAAATCAGTAATGTAAATCTCAAAAGGGATATTTCTGAGAGGTGGAATCTTTCGGAAGAAGTAGGTTCTATTAGATTGTAACTGCACCAAACTCAGAATTCCCAGTGGTGAGATAATCCTTAAAATGAAAATGCTTCCTAAACAGAATGCTCTGTATGGGAACACTCTCAATGTGCACTTATCTGAAGTCCTCTACAAACCAAATCCCTATCAACAACAAATTCTTATGAGATAAAGGAGATCTCTTGAAATTAAAGTCATGAGTAAGAGAAGCTCAACAAGCCTATGGAGCTTTTGAGGAAGCGATCAATTTTATTGTAGAAATAAAATTAAATGTTTATTATTGGAAAATATGTCTGCCTCTAGTAAAACATCACTATTATCCAAATGATCGATAGAGTATGGAAAAATAGCCTATTGACACATTTATATGTAACTACAAAAATTTAAATCTATAAGAGAATAAATCATGTTCGTCCTCTGCACAAAACTAGTAAAGAACTATAACAGAAAACTTGAAACAAAAGCAACAAAGGAGGCATACCTGAATGTTGTATCTTACCTACAAATTTTGGATTTCTCTATTTTACATAAAAATGACAATTGTTTTCTGTTTTCTCCTCCTAATGATTTTTTCTCTCTCTGTCACTATTTTACAAGGACAGAAAGAAAAAGCATTATCATAGAATCATAGAATGGTTTAGGGATGGAAGAGACCTTTAAGATCATCTAGTTCCAACTCCCCTTGCTATTGGAAGGGACACCTCCAACTAGATCAATTTGGTCAAAGCCCCATCCAGCCGAGTCTTGAATGCCTCCAGGGAGGAAGCATCCACAACTTCTCTGGACAAGCTGTTCCAGGGTATCACCACCCTCACAGTGAAGAGTTTCTTCCTAATATCTAGTCTAAATCTACCCTCTTCCAATATAAAGCCATTTTCTCTCATCCTGTCTTTACATGCCCTTATAAAAAGCTCCTCTCCAGAGTAACAAGTAAATGGACCACACAGAACATCTCATCTTTAGCAAGATATTGTGAACTACCAATCCTTCTTGCACAAAAATGTTGGAAGAAAAAGTGTTTCAAATCATCTGCAAGTATTATTAATAATGGCTCTTTTATATAGCTTTTCCAGTTTGAAAAAAGTCAGCAAGAATGTATATAGAGTAAATTTCTTACCAATAATTCAGTAGTATTTCTTCAGCTGCTGTTTTCACAATAAACTTCTATCTTTGCCCAGTATTTGAATGAAAAAAAATTAATGGAAGGATGTTCTATTGATTTTTAAGGTAACTGGAATTGATACTTGGCTTAAAATATTTGCCTTTATTTATTTTTTTCCTATGCAGAGTATTTTGATTGTTTCTTTTACCTTATAATCAGTTACTACACTCAGTAGTATAGTAGATTTTTTTAGTTACTCTCACTGTCTTGATTTCATAGTGAGAATGCAATGAGCAATTTCCATTTACTCTAGTTCAGCATTAAGACAACTACATAATAAACCATAATCAATGAGGACTCTTAAAGATTACACTTTATTTTCAGATGTTATTGTTTTTAAACACAAATCTTGACAATCAATTTTGGCTAACACACAGAGTCGTATTCAGAATAGAAAGGAAATTTGTATTTATGTATTTATTTGATACTTGTTTTACCTCAGTAATCAAGTAGTGTGTAAAACAATGTTTTCTAGTTCAACAGTAGGTTATTATGCAGTCAGGTTCATGTAATGTAGTAAAAACTAAACAATTGATCATTAGTTCATATTTCATATTTTGATCTGTTTATTTTATTGGTTGCTCTATTTTCTCATAGATTTTTTGAGTCTTGTCTGAAAGAAAATATGCTCTACATTTGAGCTAAACCACAGTAAAATGATTCTGCTTAACTCTGAGAAACCAAATCATTTCTTTTCATATTTTATAATAACATATGGCATGTCAATTTAAACAAACAAAAAAAAATTGCTGACTGCAGTAAAAGGTTGATATTAAAATAATGTGTTGCTCTTAAGAGCAGATAATTGAGCACATTGAAGTGTAGGTAATATCTGCAACAGCAAATCAAATAAAAAAATCCTAATGTTTCCTTAACAAAGGCTGTTCACGCAGATAATATTTGGTACATAAAATTTTATAATTTTTCAGTGTGGTTGTTCAGCAAAAAATCTCTATTTTTTGTATTATTATTTTACAAAAAAAAAAAAAAAAGTAAAATAAAGATATATATACTAAGCAAATGAACGATAGAAAATTTCATGAACTATTAGTATGATCTTTTTTTTTCTGGGTAATGTTTTATGTGTGTGTGCATATATTTACAAAGAAACTTTCCTCTTTTGATTATGATAAATTTTAATTTAGCCCAGGTGAGCCATCACCTGTTTTCCTACTTGTTCTATAAATCAACAAGAAAAATAAACATAAAAATCCCAAATCCTAAATCACCAAATGCTCTCATGCAAATAGAAATTACTTCTACTCTTAGAGCAAATATTTTACATGATTCTCTCTCTTTTTTTTTTTTTTTTTTTTTTTTTAAACGAGGTAGCTTGAACTCTTTTTCTTCCTGTAAAAGGCTGTTCTCTCTTTCACACTGTTCAGCACCTTATTGTATAACCAAGTATCTCTATACTTCAGGATTCCTGCTTCCTCATTTTTTTCTCCCCAATAATGGAAGGGATATAATCAACATTTTCTACATAATGCCATTTTTTATCACCTTCTTCCAACAACAAGTACTTACCTTTTTCAGCTAAACACTTGACATAAACCCTGAAACCTCTGATCCCAGGAGGAGTTTTCTTTGGGTCTTTTTATTGCTCCACTAAAACTTCTTGTTCCCAGCTTCTTTCCAGGCTTTACTCACAATTTTTCAGTTTCACACCTGACACATCTCTCCTAATCATTCTTCACAGTAATAGGTGTCTTCCCAGCACAGATCCATATTCTACTCCCCTTAATAACCAATAAGAGCTTTTCCAGCAGGGAGGAAATGAGGTGGCAGCAGAACAGCCACTTTGGTTACTGCCACAGTCAATGCCACTCAGTTCACCTTAGCACAGAACCAGAGGACCAAGTGGCTGTATTAAGGCTCAAAAGGTTCTGCCAGCTGACAACTGACCTACAAACAGAAAACATCCCAGTCTCAGCTGGATGTA
This sequence comes from Pavo muticus, assembly GCA_016647715.1. Lineage (NCBI taxonomy): Eukaryota > Metazoa > Chordata > Aves > Galliformes > Phasianidae > Pavo > Pavo muticus. The sequence goes on from JACDJE010000512.1 coordinate 448,597, forward strand.
TTCTCACTTCCCTTCCCCACAATCCACCCACTCAAAATTGCCTTTGTTGCCGTGAACTGTTAATAGGTTTTTAGGCATTGATCTTCTAAAGCCATTGTAGGTCAGAGTACCATTAGCAAGAGGAATGTTTTGGATGCTCAACCAAACAAAACTCCAAACATTTAGGTGTCTGCTTTAGCTCAGATTATAGACTCATTATTCTAACTGTATATTTGGGTCTGTCATATTTTATGTATAATGCAAAATTGAAAGTGATATACTACATTCCTTTCAATGCACTTTTGCTGCAGTGAATTTGTGATTTATTGTTGATTTATACGTAGAGCTGCAAGTAGACTAGTGCAAGAATGCTGTGCATACTTAAAAGTAACTTTTGTTATATTAATGATGAGGTTTGTATGCTTCTAGAGCAAGAGTAAGGAAAGTTTTTGTTCATAAAAGAATATTATTTCGATTTGGGATACCTGTGAATAAGAGGAGACTCAGAATAAAACCATTCTCTATTCACATTTTCTAAACTTTGAGGATAAAAAGCCAACATCTTGAAGCACAATAGTTTTGTCTCTTTAAAAATGTAATATGACAGTTCACTCCAATTAACTTCATTATATATATGTTTGAACAAAATATTTATTTTGTTACTCTTTTCAACGTAAAAATAAACATGAGAGTAAGCAGTTTTTGGACTTCAGTCTATAGGTCCTCTATATCTTATCTATATATCTTTATGTTGCACCTGTGATCTATTGCTGAAATCTACATTGCTCTTTTTGAGGTCTCTGAAGTAATTTACTGTTGAAAAGATCTGCTCATCTGTTGCTGCTTTAGCATGGTGATTGTTCATTACAACTACGGAGCTATGGAGTCCTGCAAATATGTCCAATGAGATGTGGCATGGGTTATTGTTAGCAGACTTGTCACTAAAAATGGCAGGAGGAAATCTGAATAGAAACTTTCCTTGGGTATTTGCCCAACTTCACCACTTCTCTTTTTTCTTGCGCCTGCTTCACTGCACAGGGAAATAGGATCATGAAAACTTTTAAAGGCACTTGAGGAACTGTGGATTTCAAATTCAATTCATGGATATACTTGCATATTGTTTGCACTCCATTCATAAATTCTGCAGTCAGATAAAATAAGTATGCACACAAGCAAACCATATCAATTGATCTGATTTCTTCTCTCTAAATGAGGTGCAAAAATGTATACAAATGGAATTCATTTCACAATCAAAATTTTTGCCACTTTTTATGGAAACTGGAAACTCTAGGGGTCCCATACCTGATGTAAAATTTTAGTGTGGGGCTTTCCAGAAGGGTATACTAATTTTGGTTTGAACATCAAAAAAATTGAGAAGTTTGAAGTAGACTGGTTTTTTGTTAGTTTATTTACTAGTTACCCTGATATTTTGATTGTTTTTTTCTGAAGTGGAAATTACTTGCACTGTAGTTCAATTTCTCCTTCGGATAGTGTACTCAAAGGTATCCCCTTCAAGGTAGATGGCTATCATCACAGGACTTAACTTAACTTAATGTGACTCCCATCTACAAGAAGGGCTGTAAGGAGGACCCGGGGAACTACAGGCCTGTTAGCCTGACCTCGGTGCCAGGGAAGGTTATAGAACAGATTGTCTTGAGGGAGATCACGCGGCAAGTGCGGGACAACCGGGGGATCAGGCCTAGCCAGCATGGGTTCACAAAGGGCAGGTCCTGCTTGACCAACCTGATCTCCTTCTATGATCTAGTGACCCGCCTGGTGGATGAGGGAAAGGCTGTTGATGTAGTCTACCTAGACTTCAGCAAAGCCTTTGACACTGTCTCCCACA
>JACDJE010000512.1:452662-463160 GCA_016647715.1 Pavo muticus
AAAAAAAAAAAAAAAAAAAGACAAATAAAAACTAGAGAGAAAACTGTTGTCATTAAAGTAAAATTGATGGGAATCGGAAATATTACTTTATGATCTGCAGTAGTGTAATAAAATGTTAAGTTCAGTATTGCCAAATGCCATACTGTCATCTAAAATAATAAGGAGGGGAAAGAACTATGATCACTAGGTAAGATTTCAAGAGATCTTCAATTCTTGTAAGTAGAATATCACATTTTTGTACTGTGCAGGAGATGAAAATCTACCCTACTTGGAAACAATCAAAGAGATTATTATTAACAAGGTGTTTGGAAAGTTAAGAACAGAATATCTTTTCAAGAACTTTTCCAAGAAATAGAAGGTTAGAAATAGCATGATAGTTAGCAATGGAATTTGAACCACATAAAAGCTTCTTAAGGAAGGGTACTGAGAAAGTAGCCACTTTAAAAGCTCAAGGAAGTGTGCCGCTGAAAAAGAGATCATTAATAATAGCTGTTATGCGGGAGAATCAGAAGAAAGAAAATCATCAAACATGAGGTAGAGTGAAAGTGTTCATGTTTTTATATAAGATGATGTTAATTGAATCAGGTAGGTAGAAGCAGGGGGAAACCAGACTTGGTAATAGGACAAGGATAATTAAAAGTTATAGGAAAAGAAGGAAGAAACACTTGGGTTAAGCAGTGCATCAGATGTACATTGTAATTTTTTTTTTTTTTTTTTGAACTGGAAAATGTCTGTTTATTATTAATTAAAGAACATATTCAAATGAATTTCAAAGCAGCACCTATATGAAGGAAGAAAACATTTTTAAAGGTACAAGTAACAAAATTAAGAGGGATTTTTAAATGTCAGCATGGAGAATAAGTTACTTGGTACTGTAATTTTTTATGTCAATGTAATCACAAATATTGCACTGATTTTTAGGAGAGGGAAGTTGGCTGGGAAAATAGCTATACGTTGCTGACAGGGATTCCCCGTAAGTATAACAACAAATCATCCTAAGTAAGAAAATAAAATCATCTAAATTTTAGGAGTATAATACAATGGAATCGCAGCACAATTTTATAATTGCCCTTACAGTGTCTTCTGATTTTGAAACCCCTGAGGTAAATTTGGAGTTGATGAAAATCTTTACTAAAAGTAGGATTTGAGTCAGATAAGGTATTATTTGAACTCTGACATCATAAAGAGAAATCTATAATCTTCTAGTCGTTCTTCACCAGAAGGCAGTGGGCATGGAACAGGCTCCCCAGGGCAGCTGTCACAGCTCCGAGCTGCCAGAGTTCAAGGAGCATTTGGACAGTGCTGTCAGACATACGGTCTGATTTTTGAGTGGTCCTGTATGCAGCTGGAAGTTGGACTTGATGGTCCTTATGTAACCTTCCAACTTGGGATATTCTATAATTCTGTATTTAACTCACATCCTTTTTTCTTTATGTGATGCACAGTTAGATATCTGTGAGTTTCATCTTAATGAAGAAACGTTAACAATATACTTGGGAATCTAAAAGAAATATGTAGTTTTAGTTTGGTTATTTGTTCAATTTTAATTCAAATAATTGCAATATTAATCCAAATATTGAAAAAAAAGCCCTGTTAACCATCAAATTATAAGCAAAAATTAAAAATTATTTAGCTAAAGATCAGTGATGCAACAACTATTAAAAAGGCAAGTAAAATGTCAGGTTATGTCATTTAACCAGTGGTGGGATATTTAGAAATAGCAAAAAGAAGAAAGATTTAAAGATGAAGAAAATAATTGTTATTACTTTTAAAATCCCTAGGAAAAATACTGTTAATAAAAGACATGGTAAAGGAATCATAGAATTATAAATATTTAAAATAATCCATTCTGGATGAGCATTCAGAGGTAAAAGGATGAGGGGATAAAAATGGCTTAGAAATAAAAGGCTAAGCAGGAAGTGTGGCAACTTTGAAAAGGGGGACTTTCATATTGGAGAATGCACAGGAAAGAGGTAAGGCAAGATGAAGTATAATTTATATTTCACGAGTATTGCCAAGAATAATACTGTGTGTTAAGGTGACTTCCTACTTCCATGAGTTTTCACAAATTTGAACAAATCGTTCCATTACAAATGAGTCTATAAGAAAAGGTAAATATGAATAATATAGGAAAAGTAAATGGTATTAGAAGAAAAAAAAAGGAAAAGAAGCAAAACATTAGAAGGTCTAGGAGAAACAGGAAAGCAGGAAGATTTAGAGGAAAGGAAAAGAAATCTGCAATGTAATGGATGCATTGTAACTAGAAAGTAATAGGTATGATTAATGGAAGGTGAAATTAAAAGAAGTGATATAAGAGCAAAGAGTGCTACAAGGTCATCTATAGCAATGAGCTATAGGAACCCTGACATTTTTACAATGGGTTTTCAACAGAGTGAACTGATCCAAAAGTAGAGCAGCTTGAGTGGGACAGAGCAGTTGCAGCCTGATGGAAAAAAAAGGTTGTACCAAAAATTAAGTCTTTTCAACAGCTTAGTCCTCAGAGGATTCATTAGTGACCTGATTTGTCAAATAGATTTTTGTCCCTCATTAATATTTTCATTTTATTGTCACAAACCAGGTTTTGATAAATAATATCTAAAAAAAAAACAAAAAACAAAAAAACTAATAATAAAATGCTGTACTGTTTAATACTCCAGCTAAATTGGGTTTTTCCACTTTCTTAGTGGAAACATTTTAGGATTATATTATGAGGATGTCCATTCTGACTACTGATGGCAATTCAAAGGTCCCAAAATGCAGGAAAAATATCCAGTTCAAAGTATCACTCCCTACAGCTATGGATTTCAACTTGAGATTGTATCTCAAAATCGCTTTTTGTAGTAACCTACCGCTCTACTAAACGCCAATAACACAAATCAACCTGGTGTTCCCAGAAACCCAGAGAGAATTCTCACAGAGCTTTCACTGTAAGTGCATTCAGGTTGCAACAGCTGATCTAGAATCAGGGTATCTCAGAAGAGCATATTGCTAAAATAAATAGTTTCCTAGGAAAAAATAATAATAATAAAATGTATAGAAAGAAAAAGAAAAAAAAAAAGATATTCACCAATAAAATGGCAAAATTGCAAAATTGTCTGGCTGGGAATGTGTACACCTGCCCTTCCCTATTATGCAAAGAATTAATGGTAATGCATTGCTTGGAATGTCAATCACATTATATCAGAGAAAAAAAAAAATATATAATACTTATAATAATTATTACTAATGTAGAAATTAAAGCTGTGTGTTCTGTGCAAAAATTATAATGGCTTTTTTTCTTTTTGATTTGCCAAATTTATCCCTTCTCACCCAGGATACTGAAAAATCCCTCCTTTTTCAAATTTGTATATCACTATCTGCACATGAAAGCATGTAGCTATTTTGTTTTGGTTTTTTATGTACTCTGTTTCACTGAAGTAAAAGTGAATTGTGTGAAATACCCATATCATGATCAACATCATATCTGATTTTCTTTTATTTTCTTTTATTTTGTTTCACAAATGATTAGAGGAAAGTGTGTGTTTTTATTACTTCAGCACATTTTTGTACAAGCTGAATGCTGGGAAGGGTAGTTCACACAAAATAAGATCAAACACAAATTTTAGCCCACCTGTGAAGAATGCTGCTATGTTTCAGGTGCAGCACAAACAAACAAACAAAAAGTTAACACCATAAGGAGAAATTATGTGACCTGCTTGTTTTTATGCAAAGGTTTTGCTACCCACCTATGATGGTACTAGCATGGCAAGGGGAAGAGAACATATGAACATCTCATCAGGACCAGATACAAAAAGAAGCGGAAGGGACATGCTGAAAGCTGTCCTTGTCAGACTGCAATTTTAAGTTTTTGTTTATTTAAAGGTTCTTAGACTGAGAGGGAGGAATGCTTATAAACGAAGATGTAAATTCAACTAAAAATGCATCATTAAAATAATTTAGTGTAACTGTATTCAAGCTCTCTTTGGACACTCACCTTCAGAATTAACATAATGTGAAAATATTAAACCTAAATCAAGTAAGGAAACTAATTTTGAAAGAAGAAGCATTGGACATATATTTTATGTGGTTTACCTAATGCACTTCACAAAAGAGTATTGCATTTCTGAATGGTTATGAAATGACAGGTCCTTGTGATATTGTGGCAGCAATTAGGGACTCCTTTGCCTACTCTGTTCTACAGTATTCTATGCCACACAAGACTTAGTCCCCAGTGAGTGTTTGTGTTGTACTATATTTAATTAGATCGTTATTCATTTTGTTGTTGATACCTGGAATTTAATGAAATGGCTTCTAAGAGTGCGAATGGTAACAATAAATTATATTTACCCTGCAGTAATAATTAAAATCTGCCTTTTAAAATGACATTCAGAGGTATGGTCTCTTTTACTGACTAGGACTTACATCCTTAACCATCTCAATATCTCTGAGAAAACACATTTTGGGACAAATACTTATTTCAATATAACTTGAAGGTTTGGGAAATATTGTTATAACTAGTGAATAGGGCAATGCACAGTTATTAGGACTCTTGGCAGGTTGAACTTCTTGCTTTTTGCTTTTGTAGATCTGATTGGTTCCTGCTGAAGATAAGAGACTCAAACACTTGTCAAGCAGCATGAATCTAAGAGCCTGCTTTATGTGGAGTAAGTCCACTGAGTAGAAATGTGGAGACACACACCCTGTATTTCTACACTGTGCTTGGTACTGGCAGCAAACATACTGGTCTATTTTGTTTTATAACTAAACTTATATTGATGTGTAAAAGAGGCCTTTGGATTTTTTCTATTAAATTTTGCTATTAGGCAGGTGGTAACTTTCTTACATACAATTAGTCTTCTTGCTCCCCACAGGAGGGCCCATTTCTTTGCTTCTCCTTGTAGTTTTAGAGGTTGATCATACTCTCTCTTGCTGTAATTTATCTATTTAGGAAACAAGGTATTGCAGTTAGAACAGGGAACACAATGCATAGGGAAATTTGGCTTCTACATCTGTTCCAGTGAACACTTGGAGGTTACTCAGACCAAAATTCTCATCCCAAAGTCTTGTACTTTCCTGGTTACTTAGGGCCTCTAGTTTACAGGACCTCAGCTGCAGATGTTTAGAGTACTCAGTTCAGAAATGTTACTTAGGAGATAGCCACAAAATATTGAATTCAGCTTCTATTTACATCATCCACCAATGAAATCGGGACAGAATTTTCTGTCAAGACCATTCAAGTTTTCAACCACTATAAAAGAAAATCAAATGACAAAATATTAACTCTTGTAGTTGTACTCAAAACATTTAAGCAACGCAAAACATTTTAACACAAGTAAGTAAAAATCAAAGTAGTAATTGCAATGCCATTTTTATGAATTGCACCTAGGAAGTAACTTGTTTGCTGCTGCCCCCTTTGGTGATATTTCAGATGTTCCTAGGCATCTGTTTAGGCACAGATCAGACATTTTCTCTTCAAATCACAACCAATCCTTGCTTAAAGAATCCAGTATTCGAGTATCATATATTTACCTAATGGTCAAACAAGGCATTTTTTAAACTAAACTGTAGGGGACTTTTGAGTGGGAAGGATACAGAGGATAGGAGAAATTTAAGGGAAGAGATACTGTTCCTTTCTCCTCCTTTTTTTCTTTTTTTTAATAAACTGAGTTATAATTGGTGCTCTCTCCATAGACCTGGCCAGAGAAATACATAAAATGTTTATAATTCCCAGACTATTCATACAAATACATTACTAAAGTACGGAAAGTTGTGACTATAACTGCTGGTGAGCAGGGAGAGGAAAGAGACGTTGTTAAGGTAGAATCTTCCATTAACAACAGAGGGGGAAGGGAGGTTATAGGGGGCAAGATATGATGACTTTGGAGAAATCCAAAGTCACAAATGGATCACAAATGGAGGGATGGGGATAGGAAAACAAAAGTAATGTCCCCACATAGGCAAAATTTCCTTTCCTTTACTCGCATCTTTTCCAAGAAATATTATTCCATCTGTTAAACAAAGAAAGAAAATGAAATCCAGAAGGGAAATCTGTGCCTTCAACAGGCTTTAGTAAGATTCTGGCTAAGGCTTAGCCCTCTCTCATCAGAGAAAATAAATCTGATTTTATCAACAGAATGAAAACATTAAATAACAGTTTCTACCCATATCCGCATTTTTAGTTCATCTTCCAGAATGGGGGTCAGAGGAATAAGCTTTTTCCTTATCCCTCTTACAACACTGTCAGCTGTAAAAAGTCATCTGCTCCATCAGAGAACCTAAATGCCACTAAACAGAACCCATAGGGACAAGCAGGGAATTCAGACATGCATACAAAGGAATCACAAGAACATTAATCTTTTCAAGAACAAACTGACACTGTATTTCAGAAAGCAAATATAACTCAATTAATGTTTGTACCCACAAAACCCTTTAATTTATGAACTATAGCTCTTGGGGTTTGCTAAACAGTTAAAATCAAATCTAACTTACTCCCCTAAATTTTGCAAAACATATTTTATAAATGTAATTCCTGCAACTTCAGCAGGAACAGTTCTTCTACGTGACCCTGATAATAAGAAAGGAAATCTTATTGCTCAGTGATCTGCTGTCATCAATAGACAAAAATTAAATGCTATTGCTAATCCTTTCACTCTCTCACTAGCCATTGACCATGAAGCTTTGTTGACCTTGCTGGAAACCCTGGCAAGAATTATTGAGAGGCACTTGAGTGAGCTATTTTTTTCTCTCAGGAAAGAACCGGAGGGTAGTAGCTGATGATTGCTCTTTTGCCTCAAAGAGGTCTTATGCAAGATATTCTGTTCCTCCTATTTGATATATATTCTATGTTGTGAGATTAATTCAGCAATATGTTGTAAACACTGGTTTGGATCTGAACAGTACAATCACAGCCACGGTGAAACTGGAACTATATAGTTCAAACCAATGAAAATAGAGCTTGTGCTGCCAAACTGAAAAATCTTAAGAAAAGATGAGTAAGCTGTTTCTCTGTTTATGTTGAATTATTATTTTTTTTCACAGAAAGCCCAAAGTTTAAAATGTCTTTAAATGCCTGGATAATTTCAAATGTTCAGCAGCACTTACTCTTTTCTTAACTGGTTTCCAAATACAACTTTGGGTTATTGTCTTCACTGTACTAATCTCTGGTGTACCTCTCCAATGCTGGAATTTCAGCATTGCACTTTTTAGCTGTGGTTACATTTGTATTAAACTACTAGAGCTCTTTTAGTTTTTCTCTTCTTGGCCTGTAGTGATTTGAACCCATACAACTTCAAAAATTACCTCTTTTAAACTGATCTTGATTTAAAAAGCTGATATGACCCACTTTAATGGCTTATGCCACTAGAGGAGGCAGTTGTATACTCTCCATCTTTTGGGTATCGTCCAAGGCCTCCAGAGGGCATGTGTAGCAGATCTCCAGCTTTTCAGTGAGCTGATTCAGTTCTCTAAGTGGGTATAAAACTCATCCAGGAATGAAAAGCATCTTGTTCTCCAAGAATGGACTACTTTGTTGGCAATTTTTTTCTTGTTCAGCTCCACCCTAAAAGGAGATGAGAAACTATAAATTAGGGCTTGGCATGCTGTTGTCAGGACATTTTAAAACATCATTCTTCAGTGTTGTGGAGTCTGATGAACCATAAAGAATACTACAAGATGTACATTACATTTTGTCATGTGGAAAAAAAAAGACAAAGGTCAGAGGATATATTTTAGCCCCTTAGTTGCTATTGGCTTAAGTTACTATTTGTTAATTTTCTATGTGATTGTGATGTGGTTCATGTAATCTGTGAACAAAGAATGTAATGGATGTGTTTTAGAAACTGTATGCAAAATTTATTTAAGAAATGAAGATACTCCATCGTTCCTTGAAACTTTTATAATCCTATTTACAAGAGCACTGAAGTCCCATTAAAAAAAAAATTAAAAAAAAAGGAAAAAAATCAGTAAAAATCAGTAGGATCCTTTCTTTTTCAGTGATGAAATAGGTTAATTTCATAGCTGACTTGAAATCTTGTGACAAGTTATGGTATTCTATTATGCCATTATTAGTAGAAGAAATAATCCCTTGCAGCTGTGGTACCTCATGATAACACACAATATATACCCATCAAGATATCTCCTGACAGCAATGAAATTAACTCATGTCACCCCTGTGTCTAACAGAATGTGCTTGCAGCTTCTTCTTAGTATGCTATTTCAGGTACCAATGAATTGATATATGGGGAAAATGCATCTATTAGAAACAATTGCATTTACCAACATTTTCATTGCCTACGTTGTACATTTGATGACAGATGTTTCAAGCAAGGTAAGCAGACAGTACAGGTAAGCAATAAAAAGTAAAATAATTCATAGTTAATACTTCTCAAATATATATTTCCTTGAACTTCAACAAGATCTATATAGCTGCCCTGGACAGTTACCATTATTTCCAATGCAGCCTTGGTGGGGTTGCAACCCATTCCTGAATCTTTTGGCTCAGAATCATTGTGTGAGATGAAAGTCTTAAACAACTGCAAAGTTTGCTGCTGCAAGGAACGATTTTGAGTTAATAGGATGATGCAAAATCTGTTACCTACAACTTCTTTTTACTTCCTAAACTAATCATTTTAGCACAAAATTATCTGTGTCTTCATAAAGCTTTAAGAACACACTTTTTTAATGTTAATTCCAAACTTCTGGAATGCAAAAGTAGTTTATGGTATTTCCAAGGAGAGGAAGCAGGCAAATCAAATGAAAGCAAACAATACCTTAAAACTGTACTTTTAATAAGATTTTTAAATAAGAGTTTTAAAATAATTGAAAAGCAAGGAGATAAAACTCATTATTTACTGCCATATATATTCTTACTCACTGGTTAGAAAAAGTGATCAAACACTTCTCACATCATAAATGTTATCCAAACACTTCATAGTCCCAGTATAGTACGGATTATTCCCAACCTCATGTACAGCTTCCCTGGTTAGTAGACCACTACTGATTTCTTTATTTTTTATTTTTTTTAACAGCAAATGAACTTCAAATTAGACTCACGGAATACCCTCAGTTTAGTTCTTTAAATAAAATGGAAATGTTGAAAGCAGCCTGGTCACAAGGGGAAGTGTAACTTAAAAATTGAGTTTGGACATCAGCATTACAGAAATAAAAGACAGCTTTAAAAATAGAGGCTACTGGCTTTACTCCTGCTCTGTGTTTCTTCCCTTGTGGTTAAGCAGGTTTTAGCTTTAAACTTTTATTAAATGAAAANTGAGGGATATGGTTTAGCGAGAACCATTGGTGATAGGTGGATGGTTGGACTAGATGATCTTATAGGTCCTTTCCAACCTTAGTGATTCTGTGATTCTGTGATTCTGTGACTTACTTGAGGAATTAATTGTAAAGTTGTTAATTTCTTTAAATAACTTTTATTGTTATATCTAAGAATGATGGTCAAAGCAATTCCTGTGTGAATTAATTGAAAAATATTTTACAGCAAAATGGAATGGAAAAGCTGTGTAAGTGGGGATAAAGAGAAACTAGAAAGTTCTTTATTTTAAAGCTGCGTTTCTTGAACATCTTGTCCTGCTTCTTGCCCATCCCCCAGCATCAAAGATATGAAAGGCTGAAGCCCACTTATCTCAAGTACAGTCTTTCACAATTTCCCAATGTGATTGCTACACTCATTTGGGATACTTGGCTGATAGATCCCTGGCTTTCATCTTCTGACAATGGAAAGGAAGACTTTATCTGTGACAGGCCAAAAATATGAAAAAAACTTCCTACAAAGCTCATCTCAAACAAGTGGAGCCTCTTTCACATGACTTTCAAGCTCAGTGTATGGTATATCTGTATTAACTACTATTTCCCAATGGCTGTGGAGTAATGACACTGAACACAGAAGGAATCAACCTCCAGAACATTATGGTAAAGAAATAGCTTCAAAAGAGAGAAAGAAAAGCAGTACCTTCTAGATGAAATTTTGATGTATCTTTAATCATTTCCATGTGCTCAAATACTCCAATGATTAGTGCCACAGATATACCTATAAATAAATCACAGACAGTTGGAAAACATCTCTGAAACATAAACCAAAGTAGTCATCATATGTAAAGCACATGAGAAATATTTAATTAGCTGTGCAAGTGAGCTGACATGCAAGTAGAGTATGTTAATTTGCAGAATTTGCTTTGAGGAACACAAACTGTTCCTTAACAGTAAAAAAAATGAAAGTAGCTTATACAAAATTAAGTTCTGAAATCAATGGGAAAGCTTATTCAGAATTCTTAAGTAGCCCTTAGTAAAAAAAATGTGCAGCTGAGAGTTGTTCAGTATTTCAATTATGAATTCAAATGTTAAAGTGTGACATTACCATTACACTATAATACCAGTAATTGTAGGACAAGAGGTTAACACATTAAATATGTGGAAGAAAGAAGTGAATAAATGACAACACACACACACACACACACACACACACACACAAAAAAAAAAAAAAAAAAAAAAAAAAAAAAAAAAAAAACAA
>JACDJE010000512.1:464165-499165 GCA_016647715.1 Pavo muticus
TTTTTTTTGTGCACATCCTGCTCTGGGAAACAGAAGCCTATAACAATATAAGAAATAAAATATACTTACTGTGCAGAAGTATGATTCTCAAAATTTGTAAGCTCAAAAAGCATGAATTCTTCCCATAAATAAAGCATAGATTCATTCTGAGACTTATAGGCATACAATAGCATGAACGAACACAAGCTGGATTTATAAATGGCAGGGTTTTACAGCCTGTATTTCATACAGCATGACATTATAAATTGTAAATTTTCAATATGTAATTAATGAAGATGTTGGAAATACTGGGGCTGTGTACCAAAGAGTAGAGAAGTGATATCTTACCAGATATCTTACTAACAATAAACTACCAGTTAGGTTTTCGAAGTGACATGTAACATTTTAATGGCATTCTACTGAGAGGCTAATATCCTTTGTTGGACTTTGAAAGTGTAAGGATAAATGTTTTAAAGCCAGAGGTCATTAGGGGAAAGGTGTGACAGTGAGAGTGTACAATACTGCAAGAGTTTTGATTGCACAGCTTTGGAATTGTTATGTGGATCTTGCCTTCCGAACCTTCAGGCACCTCTACCCCTCTAAGACATTGAACCTCTTAACCGAAACATTGATTTAAACCTGTTTTAGAAAGACCAGCTGTGATCCAGCTGAAAAAAAGGTTAGATGCCTGGACCTGTAAAAGCAAACACAAGAGAGTATCCTTTCTACACTAAAGTGACTGTCTTCCACTTTTATTTTCAGTCTGTTTGCAAGTCTCATTGCCAGGCTCTCCTCCCAGAAACTACATGGTACTGTTCCTGAAGATGCTGTATTTTTGTTCAAGACACAGAATTGCAGAAATCTGCAAAGGGGATGCAAACAGACAACATTTTCATAATTTCAGATCATTTGCATAATTTGTGCATATTATTCTATGTCTGTCTTCAATACCCATACGTGATTTCTTCACCCAGTTCCCTTAAATATCTCCTTAGAACATTATTTATTTTACTTTCCTCACATTCTATCTTTGTGTTACCCAGATTGGAAGTATCTGTCAACATATGTGTAGGTCTTATATTTCATTTGCCAAGTGTTACAATGCGCATCTGGGGAATCATGGGACCATGAGAAAAGGTAGCATGTGGAATTGCAAGTATTATCAAAGGAACTGTTAACAAATCTGAGAAAGTACTTTATAAGTCAAAGAACAACAACAAAACTTGTTAATGTAATACTTTTATCTCAGAAGTGTAAGAAGAGTAGAAAAGGAACCAAAAGCTGTAAAACTTATTACAAAGACCAATTTTTTTTCAGGAAAGAAGAATACTGAGTGGAACAGGAGTAGAGGAAAGAAACTAGGATAATTGGGGAAGGAGGAGAGACACAGCAAGAGATTGGAATGTTCAGTCTAGGAGAATGAAAGCTAAAAACAGGACCCCTCATCATAAAACCATCAGAATTTTTAAACAGCAGGCAATTGGGTGTCAACTTTCTCAACTGTTCCTGAACAAATTTTTGTCTGGAAATAGTAAGATGGGTTCTACTTTTCACAGATTCTCAAACATACTTTTGACAAGAGAAGGAACTAAGTACCCAACCAATTAAGATACCAATAGATGAACAGGATGACACATCATGTACTTTTGTGATAGCAGAGACTTGATCTGAGCAGACAATTTTCCTTTACAGTCTAAAATCAAGATGTAAATTATTATAATTTTAAAACCTTAGTAAAATATACACATTGATTGGAGCAGCAAGCTCAAGACACAGAACAAATGACTCAGATCTGTTAAAATATCTTACTCAGCCCACCCAAAAAAAAAAGGTTGAATTAAGCTTTTTCAGTTTTAAAACCTAGTAATACCATCAGTTCTCTGAAAAGTTGTAACTGATCTTGCTAGGCTGTAGTTTTTGGCAAATTATTTTGCTGATTGAAAGTTTCCCTTATTTTTGTATGCCTCAATTTTCTTTGGCTTGTGTGGTATAAAGGGTCAAAAGGATAATTGAGAAGGTACAGAATGTGGCATTGTTTTCTTCATTCTAGCAGTGCAGTAGTTCAATACATTTCTTTTAGAAACATAAGGAAGAAAGTAAATAGTCTTTGTATGGAAGATCCAATCTGAGGTTTAAGTTTATGATACAGATTTTTGAATTCATTTTCTTTTCCCATACGACAGCATCTGTTAATTTTCAGGATATATTTAAATATATATATATTTTTTTTTAAGAGATGGTAATGCTACGAAGCTGGAGAAATTTTGTAGCAGTTGAAACACTAGAAGTTTCTAAGATGGAGAAGCAGCTGCAGACTGCTGAAAAACTTACAACTTCATTACTTGAAAATACAATGTACCCTTGAAAATATATTTGAAATGATATTGCTTCATAAGCATTTTCTGTGTCCATGCTTACTCCAGTGTTTTATTCCGAAAAAGCAAGGTATGCATATGAGTTGCTCGGGAAAATATTTTCCAGGGAACAAACAAGGCTGAGAGCTAACTGAATTAATTGTAAGTTGATGATGCAAATTAGTGGAATATATTTTTCCCTGATTACAAAATACATTTGGTGAAAATCAAATTCATTAGTAAAGAATAAACACATATGCTATAATTAAACTTTATTTACCTTTGACGTATGCCTGTTAGCTGAAAACATCTACAACCGGTGGTTATAAAGTTTCTGATGAAAGCGTCTCCTGCCAAAATTCTGGTGTTCTGTTGAAGATTAAAGCAAATAACTTGTGGTTTCACTATTATAGCTGGCTCTGACAGCATATATACACTGACAGGAAATTTCCATTGAATACATAGTGTCTCAGGATTCTGCTAGATGTGTGTATGCACATACAGCAAGGTTCGGTGAAATTTCAGCTTTAGTAGGAAATGGTGGGATATGAACTGCTGAGGAGACAGGGCTTTGAAGATGTCCTGATTCTCTCCAAATTCTGTAGAGGGAGGTGAGAGTATCTGCCAACCTACTTCAGGCATGGCACAAAGTACTTTCATCCTCCCTTTCTCCCGCTGAAAACAAAATGTACCTGTTGGAACAAGTCCTAAACAGTCACTAATTAAGCTAACTCTGGAACAGGAAGCAATAAAGCTGCTGTGGACTGAGGTTAAACCTGAGCTAATAGTCCAGGTGTAATGCCATGCTTCAGAAGCTATGGTGCTCCAAGTAGTTGTAAGCATGCCCACTCAGGAATGTCTAACACATTGCTTAATTGTATTACACATAATCAAAATGAATCGTCAGAATGCCTAATTTTATATAATCACGTGTAGTGGTCATCAGTTGCATGTACACTGTATTCTTTTATTATGCAGAAATAATATATTATTTCTGTGGGATCATGCCTCATTCACTGAACAGTTGGTGTTGAATCTAAGCTTCATAACAAATTTATGTAATCTAGGGCATTGTTTTATGTGGTTGCAATGTCTGAATAAAGCCTTGTGAAACAGACTGGTATCCCATGGTTCCTGAACTGAAATAGGTGTTTAATATGGAATGAATGGAAAAAGAGTTGCCTAGAAGATAAAGAAGGGTTTCATGTTTTCATGAACATCTGGCTTCCAACCTTACCATTACTACAGACTTTGTACCTGACTTGTTGGAATTTCCTAAGGCTCCATTTAAGTTCTTAGCTAGTTAAACGAGAATCGTAACACTCTTGGTTAAGCAGGGTTTTCTTACAAATAGTATGTAAAGCTTTATGAAGAAAGCTGAAAACTGTTACAGAGTCTCTAACGAAATTATAAGAAAGTAAAATCTTTATTCCCTATAATATTTGATCAGTGTGAAGTACAGGTACCACAGTTTTGAACACCAAACATTAAAAAAAAAAATTATTTAATGTATTTTTCATTCATCACCAGGGGAAAAATAGTATGGGATCCTGTGAGAATGGAATATAATGTCATGCAAATTACTCCGTGTCATGTCATCACTTTTGAGTGCTTCACCTGTAGAACTTTTGTGTTCTAATGTAGTTCTCCTTATTTTGCCTGTTACATCTGTTAATGTGAATACTTCGAGGTGCAACAATTTCTTTTCCATTACCTATGGTTATATCAGCTGATTAGGAAAAGAAACAAAGGGCCAAATATTTAAGAGACTAGATTTCTATATTGAAGACTTAGAAGATACACTTCTTTGCAGGTCTATCACTGTCTTAACAAATGACCTAGGAAACACTTCCTTTTTTCTTGTGTCTTTGTGCACCTGGTCTCTCTTCTGTGTATTTAGACTATCAATATGTTTGTAGAGCTGTGCTGTCTATCAGCATAAATTTGAATAGCATGTAGGACACTGAAATCCCAGTTTCATCAGGATGATGTAGACATTAGCAAATATAAGTAAATATGTTACTAATAAAATTTTCTAATTAAATGTGTAAGAGAGTATCAACTAGAAACAGGTAATATTTAAGTGGATAAACACATTAATCCAAACAAACTTGTTTTGCACATACTTGATGGCTTGAAAACAGCTCTGAGGAGAAGGATTCGTGGGTGTCAGTTGACGAAAGATTTAACAGGAGCCAGCAATGTGCTCTTGCAGCCCAGAAGGCCAACAATATCCTGGGTTGTATCAAGAGCAGCGTGACCAGCAGGTCAAAGGAGCTGGTTCTGTCCCTCTACTCTGCTCTTGTGAGACCCCACCTGTGTCCAGCTCTGGGGCCCCCAATACAAGAAAGACATGGAGCTGTTGGATCAGGTCCAGAGGAAGAGACAAAGATGATCAGAGGGCTGGAGCACCTCCCCTACAAAGGACAGGCTGAGAGAATTGAGACTCTTCAGCCTGGAGAAGAGAAGGCTCCGAGGAGACCTTATAGCAGCCTTCCAGTACCTGAAGGGGGCCTACAGGAAAGCTGGGGCGGGACTTTTTATAAGGGCATGTAGTGACAAGATGAGGGGAAATGGATTTATATTGGAAGAGGGTAGGTTTAGACTAGATATGAGGAAGAAATTCATTACTGTGAGGGTGGTGCGACACTGGAACAGGCTGCCCAGAGAAGTTGTGGATGCTCCCTCCCTGGAGGTGTTCGAGGCCAGGCTGGATGGGGCTGCGAGCAACCTGGTCTAGAGGGAGGTGTTCCTGCCTATAGCAGGGGGGTTGGAACTAGATTATATTAAAGGTCTCTTCCACCCCAAACCATTCTATGATTCTATGATTCTATGATTCTATGATACTGAAGGTAGATCAGTATCAGAATACAGAAATAATATGCATACATACATATAACATACACTAGATGGGGCCTCACAAGGCATGATCTGCCCTTGGTAAAGCTGTGATGGCTGTCTGAGATTAGCTCCTTGTCTCATATGTACTGTAACAGGTCTTCCAGAAGGATCTGCTCCACGATCTTCCCAGGCACAGACATGAGGATCACCAGCATGTTGTTCCTCAAGTCTTCCTTCCCCCCTTTCTTAAAAATGGGAGTGATGTTTCCCATTTTCCATTCACCAGAGACTTTGCCTGACAGCTCTGACTTTTCAAATATGATGGAGAGTGTCTTGGCAACCACATTAATCAGTTCCTTCAGGACCCTTAGATGTATGTTGTCTGGACCCAGAGACTTGTACACATTCAGTCTCAAAAGGCAGTCTCTGACTTGTTCCACTCTTGCAGTAGAAGGAATTAGAATCAGTATAATTAGAAAAAGAAAATCAAACCCTAAAAATATTTTGAATTCAATTTTTTTACCTGTGAACTGGAGACCATGCTTCTGCCTCATCTTTAGCAGGAGATAATGTAGATGATGCAAAGGTAACCCGGGTTTTAGGCCAGTCTTTCCACCTAAGGAAAACAGATATCATATGGTTCCCAGAAATTAAGAAGACCATTTAGACAGAATGAAGATCTTCACCAAATAATAGAGAGCTTGTTTAACTAAATACAGTGGAAAGAACACATTGAAACAATTAGGACACAGTTCACTTATTTGTCAAAATCTTGTGACAACTTGGAACCCTCTCAGTCTCTGTGTTTCAGTAACATTTTAAATGTTTGCCATATTATTTGGAATACTCTAAGCATAGTTTAATTAATACTTATGCAGTAAATTCATGCTGCAATGACAAGAATTATGCCAACAATAGACTCACTGGATTTCTTTTCTCTGACTCTTGAAGACATTGTTAGCTCCATCCTATGCAGGGTTTCTGTGCTGAGGAAACTGGGCTAAAGATTAAGCATCTCATAACACTGGTATATTAATGCACAAAAGTCAAGTTGAAATTCTGTTATTCTAAAGATGTCTTAAAACTTTTGGGGACTTTCCTGTTTTATAGATGATTTCTACATCCCTCAAAACAAAATTATGATAAAAGCAGGCACAATGGAGAAACTGGCTTGTATGAAATAAGATTCCATTAATGACCTTCTGTAATATGAACAGGAATAAAAATGAAACAAGTTCTTTGGCTTTTCCAGAAGCAGAAAGAACCAGAAGTTTCCTCCAGGTATCCTTCTTTTATTTTGCATATTCAGGTGCCAACAACCTTGCCAGTCATAGGCATTGGCTTCTAGGATTTCTGAGAAAATTGACTAATAAGTAATCACAAGTGATAAAGATGTATGGAATTCAGTTGAATTACGTCAGTACAGCAGAAGTCAGCCATATATTTTTGTCAAAAAAATCTTCCCATTTTAATGTACAGTTTAACAATATGCCTAACAAATAATAAAATCTCATTTATGAGGGCGCCAACTTCATTGTTTTCACTGTGGTTTTCTTCATATGTTATAGAGCCAGTTACCATCTGTCTGACAGGTTTCTTGTACATCCTGCATTGTACAACACATCTATCTTGAAAAAAACATTGAATTAATATATATATATATATAAAAGAAACAAAAAAAAATCAGCAATCATGAACTTTTAGGTCCCTTCCAACCTAAGCCATTCTAATATTCTAACTCTATACTCTAACAAGCAAGGTTTAATATTATTTGAGTCTTATGACTAAATATATATTAATAATTTTGATTTTTGGGAGAGAAAGTATTTCTTAGCATTTCCTGCCATTTACAGTTTCATTTTATAATTTCATGCAGTTCTAAGTTTCAGTCAGTACCTTCAACCATCAGTGTAGTTTTGCAGCTACAGGCCTCTTCTGGGCACCTGCGCCTCACTGAAGTTAGCTGCAGCAGTACCTACAGTAATGACTGATGATATTGACTTGCACTGCTGGGAAAATGGTTCACCTCACCTGTCCTTATTGTGTTGCTTTTCTCTTGCTTTTCTGTGGAAGAGAAGTTACAGAAAGCTACTTTGTTTTCAAAAAGGTGAAGTGATATTGTTTAGGAGCGTGGATTGTACTTTAGATTAGAAATTGAAAAAATGTCCTGGAAGGTAACAAATAGACCTTAGTACGCCGGTTATATGTAGTAGTCCTAGAGAAAAGTGGTGCCAGTGGTAAAATTGTATTATTTGGAAAGGAAATATACAGTACTTGAGACTTTCATATTTCCAGGAAATGAGAGAAATACCTCCTTGACTTTGAGTGTTTTATTTGTAAGTTTTAAGCTGTTCTTTTCAGTGTATGTCCAGCTCAAAATAAGAGCTAACAATGAAATGACCATACAATCCAATAAGACATTTTCATCATATTTTGGTTCAGAGTTCAGGCTTAGAAGATAGTAACATTTGCTGTGTCACATAAAAATGGATTTAAAATGCTAATATATGGAGCTCTTTCAGATCTTTCGCACCTTCTTAGCATACAGCAAATGCATATAACAGTGGAGGGTCAGACTGTTTCTCTTCTGAGTGCATAAGAGGATGGATGAATTTAATTACATTTGGGTATGTGACACTAGTAGACTCTCCTACCCAAGTTTAGCCACTAACTCCCCTTGTTTGTCCTCTGTAGCTTTGAACCTTATCTTCAATTTTAAATGCTACTTGGTAATGGGAGAAAAAGCTGCTCATTTCTTTGCTTTTAGAGTTAGATGATTCGTTTGCGACTCCCCATTTTATGAATTCCCACTAAATGAAGAACTTTCTCAGTAGAATTGTGCATTTACTCCTTGTCCTTTTCTCTGATGGCCCCAGTTCCAAGTCACACACCCTATTCCTCACACTCTGTCCTGCTGTGCAGTTCTTATTCTTAGGATGACCTTGCTGTGACCACAGACACTCACTCTCTGCCTGTGCTGATCTGGTTAACAACATACAGATAATATTTCTGAATTTTCTTTCCAGGGATTCTATTCTTCCTACTGCATTATTTTGATTATAACATACTTTTGCATCTGTGCATATGTATCATGGTGTCACAACTTACATACCAGTACGTATTAGCATTTCTTCAATCTAGCAAAAACTTGCACATTTTTTCTTCTTTAGTTCCTGCTTCATTACTTGTGATTCATCATTTCCAGTGTTTTGTTCTGATAAATCTTCAACATGGTTTCATTTTTCTGCTATTATACAGTGTCAACTAGCTCACAAAACCAGAAGAATAGTTATTAAAATGTTCACGCTTCACAAATAATATTTTGACTGTTGGATAGTTATAAAAGTCCAGTAGGAAAAATATTCTGACATGATTTGTAACGTGCTATCTTTCAAATGGCAAAAAAAAAATCAAAATATAATTGAAACAGTCTGCTCATGATGCAATCCACTTTCCATTTTCAAATGAATGAAGGAAGCTGTACACATTTTTCTGTGAATCCCAGGGCTTGGAGCTACACAATACATTTATTGAGGTGAGACAGTTAAGCAACTTTTTGCAAAAGAAAAATGGTCAACAAATGCCATGACTATTTTGATATTGAGTACTGAAAGTATTTCTTTGAATTTAATTAATGTTTAATTTTAACACATAATTAGGAGATGATTTTGTCTGCTTATGAGTATTTATAGGAGCTCGGCCATCATGTTTAATGAAATGAGAGGGTGAAGGTCAAACTGTGAAAACACGAGATTACTTGTTAAAATAAAACCATTAGCTTAATACATGATGCAGAAAATGTATTGAAGAGATGACAAATCCTTTTTCTAATATGTTTAGAATGTATGCTTTGTTTGAAAAGAAGAATGCTTAGCTCTCCATCTCCCTTTGTAATGTGTTGACCAGATTTTTCTCTTCAGAATTCTTTGGGCAGGGAAGCTACACATACTTTGTGTAATGTAAGATTAACAAAATATCACCTGCATGAAAAATTGATGGATTTGTGCATAGAACACAGTAAACTACTTTTTCTATATATTTGCAGCAATATGAAAGGTGAGATGTGATAGACCTGTATATCTAGAATATACATTTATGCATGGACACATATGTCTGAAAATAAAGTATATACATGAATATGTTATATAGGTGTCTGTCTTCTCCCTGCAAGGTTAAATTACATGATTAAATCAAACTCTCTTCTTTCTGTTTCATCCATCATTATGAGCAGAGAATAGAAACAACATGCACCTCCTGAAGTATATATATATATATGAATGATGTGTGAAGTAGAAAGAAAGAAGGTTTAATGTAATCTGTATTTAATCTGTTTAATCAACTTTGCAGAGATAATGGTAATGGAATAGCTAAGTAACCCAAACAAACAAACATCCTAGTAGATGAAAAACTTAACATAATCCAACAGTGTGCACTTGCAGCCCAGAGAGTGTCACCTTCTACTCTGCCCTCATGAGCCCCATCTGGAGCACTGTTTCTGGACGTCTGACTTCCAACACAAGAAAATGCAGAGCTGCTGGAGTGGGTCCAGAGGAGGGCCACAGATACGATCAGAGGGCTGACACACTTCTCTTATGGAGAAAGGTTGATGGAGCTGGGCTTGTTCAGCTTGGAGAAGAGAAGGCTCCAGGGAGACTCCATTGAGGCCTCTAGTACTTTAAGGAAGCTTATAAATAGGAAAGCTTCTGCCTATGAAGTCCTCATTGGTAGCACTGAAATGTTTTCTCAGATAGACGTAGTACAGAGAGAAGCAATGATCTTATGCTAAAGCTCCCATGTTAACCTTATTAACACAAGTTAAATACAGGATAATTTAGCAATGACTGCAATATATAAGAACAGATGGCTGGCGGATGACTTCCTTCTGTGTACAGAAAAATTCCAATTAGGGCAAAATTAAATGAATTAATAATATCATAAAACTGCTATTCTACTTTTATTTTTTTATTTTTTACCATGGCTTAAGCCCTCTTAGCAGAGAAAATTGCATTAATTACTTCAAGAAAGGAACCATTCAGTGGCTGCAAAAGACTTGGTGGTGAACTGTTCCACTTCCTGCCATTGCAAAGTAATGCATAATGTGACCACCTAGAATTCACAAATAGTAATTATCAGTATTTTGCTATACTCTTGAATATGAAATTTTGACTTTGATCTGTACGATGCTTTAATTCTTTCTACTCTGTGAGACATTGAATCAATCCTGGATGTTTTGTAGGTTTCTGTTATCCAGCCCTATCCCAGACTGCAGGGCCTAACAGTGCTTGTAAAGCACAATCTATATGCTGCAAACAATATTAATATTCTGTCATTAAAGAATGGATTTAGTAAATTAAGAGTGTCTTATGTCTAAATCCACTTCACGTCTAGTCTATTGAGATTTGAGTCTTTGTCCAGGTAAGTGCTTGATTTAATTTCTGAAGGAAAAACAAAGAGATAATTTTAACACTTACAGTGGTTTAGTTCTACCTGGCATAGGCAGGCTGAGAATGTGGCACTCAGCTTAAATGCACCACAATTCGTACTGCCAACTCGCTTAGCACTGTTGTATTAGACTTGTATGAGTGTAGTTTAAGTTGCAAAGACCTTCAGTTCTGCTGCCTCAAATAGCGAGGGCTGATGAAGCAGCCTGGCTTCAGACTGCCCTCATCACATAAAAGTACTGTCATTACTAATGCCATCTGGAATTATCCTGCAGCTGCTGTAACATCATAACTACAGCTAGGTATATTATCAGTATCTCCATTGACCTCCTCAGCTTCCCTGGATGGGCGATGGAGAAAAAGATGCACTTTTTTGGAATGAATAGATGAACTGCAGTGTAGAAACACATATCCTCTTTAGGAACTGCATAAGAAAGAAAGATGAAGGAATTGTGCATATTTAGTTTAGGTGTAGGTGGTCTGACAAATCCATTCAGAAAGATGAAAGATTGTATATATAAATGCTCTGTGGAAAACCTCTGTCTTTTAGTTTCACAGTGAAACAACTGGACTGGGATGTATATCAGCTATGTGGAAAGCATGAAAGAGAGCACATTAGTCTGAATTTTGACCCTGACTTTGTTGTAATACATCAACAAAATAATACTGGAACAATGGATGTGGCATCATTGTAAATGTGTAGAAGACATCAGAGCAACCATGAAACATAGTGAATTTCCTAAAATGAACTTTACTAGAAAACATGCCAACATTTACAGAAGACAAGTAGATATACGGCACATAGCATTTTGTACGATCAGGATTTCAATTAACCACAGTGGTAACACAACATCCTTAAAAACATTCATATTTCAATACATATGTGATTATACAGTTAATTAAATTGTGAAAGCTGTCCATATTAGGTAGGTTGCTCTGAAAGCAATGCCTCCCATTAATTTCAATGGAAACTACAACAGATACAAAGAGTACGATGACACTTTTTGACAGAGAAAATTCTCAGCTACAAAACATTAGTTTTCAATGTAGTCACCACTGTTAGCCAATTTGCATGGATGAGCTGATTGAGCCACTCTTCATTTTGTGGTGCCACAGCTGTGCATGGCCATCCAGAATGTAGTTTGTCTTTCACATCACTGTTGTCACTGCTGAAATGCACTACTCACCACCTCACTGTGCTCATATCGACTGTTTCGTCTCCAGAAACACTCAGTAAGTGTCGATAAATGTCAGTGGGTGCAATTTTTTCCCCAGGGAGGAATTCAATTCCACACCTTTGCTTCACCCGCACTTCCATGTCAGAGGCCATTTTGTCAGACTGCCCCTCTGCTTCCATCTGTCACATGGCACCAAAATGTAACAGAATATTGGTGGAAAGGTTGAACCTCTGCCACCATATTACCAACATCTGCTTCTGATGTTGTACACCAATAAAATAAAACAGGAGGCATTATTTTTGGAGCAGCCCTCATAGTTACCTTTAATACTGTTAAGCCTTTATGCCCACCACTGTAGTGGGAGTTCTGAAGACCTCAGAGGAAATGAGTGATATTCATCCATAGTACTGAAATGTACTGCTCAGTTGCTGCAGCAGCAGGAGATTGTAAGATCAAGAGGCTTAATAGTGTTGGTACAAGAAACAGTGGCACATTAAATGCAGTAAAATGCAAAAACCTACGTATATTCTTAGATCTGCAAGCCCCTTAGCTATACATTAAGATGCTGAGAAACTGAACATCTGTAGAGTTTTGTAAGTTAAGCAAATTTACAAAGACTCTTTCTACATGTCACTTCGTATTGGTTTTGTTAGAAATTTTTTTTTCCTGTTTCTGAAAATTTTGATTATCAAAATATATATTTGCAAGCCTGTCAAAGGCAGGGTTCTTTTATATCATCAGATACAAAACTAAAAGTGTAAAATTATTTTTAAACATAGTTTTCAATGTGTTAAATGTTATTTCCTAAGTGTTTCAAAGAAATTATGCCATTAGCTTACTGGTTACAGTGCATCCTGATACATATTCCATTGTTCTTCTCATTGTCATTTGTATGTCAAATGTGAGGATTAAAACAAAGGATGGGATATTTTTATTTTTCTAACCAAAATTAGTACAATATTTTGCTCTTTTTTTGGCTTTTTTTTTTAATGTTACTGTCTCATTTTTTCCTGGCAAAAAATATTAGTGCAAAACCATAATGTAAAGGCTTTCATAACACATCTTGCAAACCTGGAGCTTAACACTGAAGGTAAGAGAAGTTCCATTTTACATATTACATAAGACCATAGTGATCTAGTTACCCTTATACTTACCTACACCCTTGGCCATACACTGTGCCACAAACTGGCACGCTAACTCTTTAGTTGGATTCTTCTCTATAGGACAGACCTATCTTACTGAGATATATCTCCTTGGAGAGCAGACTGGGAAATAAAAGACTTCAGTTATTGCCTGTAGTTGTTACCACTCTCAGCCTTTGGCTATCTGTTGACACTCCACCTGTACAAATTGCCACTGCTCCTTTGCTGCTGAATCTTCCTGAGCAGCAGCAGCCGCAGCTCTCCCTGCCACCCAGTCTGTCTCCTACCTTCAGTGTCTCCAGGTTATGTTTCTTCCATCTTGGAATACAGCTGTTTCTGTTGCAGGGAGAGCTCTGTTAGAAGTACTTGTGCAGCTAATTTGCCTGCATCAATGTCAGGCTGGGGCTGATTGCCTGAGGGTAACTTTGCCTCAACAGCTTCTTTCAGGCATGGTTCTGTGAGCAGCATTTTGGTTCTTTTAAAGCCTTTCCTGCATATTCCAATTCTCTTTCTGAAAAGTAATTGTTCACATTCCAGTTTACCAAGTTCAGAATATGCTCTTGACTGTCTCACTTTATTTTGTATAAGGCATTTTTTTCAAATGAAATTCCATTACACAGTTTTTCTAGGGAAATTCTGCCTTTTATCTAGTGAAGGTTTTCTTACATGTTGTATTTTACTTTCTTTTTCCTTGCAGACTGGCATCTTGTGGTTGGCAGAAAGCTTTGGTTTAAGTTTTTCTGCTTTATGTGGTTTTCATAAATTGAAAACAAATGAACAAGTGAATTAGAAAATAAGAAAGTAGAATATTCTATTTAATAGATGGAAGTGACAGGTCTTACAAGTATGTCTATCTCTCAGTCAGCAGCAGCCACTTGAATGAGTAAAGGTAAATTTCATTACTTTCCCTTCCTGGTGCATAAAAGGTAATCTTGCTAATATTTACTCTTGTGAACAAATTGCATAAAATTTTGTGGAGTTACAAATATTTACTAGTGGTGTCATCTGCTACTTGAAAAAGCACAATTTAAAATCCTTTCTAATTCTTTAAGATCTCTTAGCTTCTTATGACAAACAGAAAGGGACATCAGAGAACCTGCTTCTATCTTCTAAGCATCCTAGAAACTCTGTATACTACCACTGCAAGGAAAAGCAAGCACCATGAAAAGTATCTTCACACCATGGGATTCCTGAAAATTCCTTGGCAATGATCACATCTTTGAAGCTGTAGCCAGGATAGCAGATTATGGCATCAGGCTTTTCAAGACTCATTCTTGGAACTGGGTGATTTAAATGTGTGTGGACCTCCTTCCCTCCCTACTGTTTGTTGAGTTTGCTTCCCAAGTTTTTTTTCCTCTGGATCACTGTTTAAACAGGTTAGTGAGAAATTCCAGGCCTTGACAGGAATATTATTATTTATCTGTGCACTGTGACCTTTCATAACTTATTATCTCTTTAGTTTTGGAGAGGAGTAAGAAGGAATAAGCAGAGACACCTCTGCTATTAGAGATTACAAGCTCAGTGCTTCTTTCAGTAAGAAATTATATCCCTTTGCAATTTCACGTCTTGTTCATTTGTCAAGTTATACTTAATCAATACTTCACATTTTCTTTTTCTTTTCCCAAGAGTTTTGCAATTATTTTGAGATATTAATACCTAAATGAACTTTTCACTATGTAAGAATTGTGGCCCAAATCCCATTTAATACTGTAGACTTGGCTACTAGTTACTTTATTCATGGCTGTGGTCTTACAGAGGTAATCAAGATTGCAGTACTTTAGTTTCCCTAAGGAGGTCCAATCCACAACTGACAATGTTCTGTCTGAGGGAATAAATCTGTTCAATGATGAAGTGCTGCAGTCATTAAACTGCAACATTGCAATCAATGTAAATCATCCATTGCATCAACAAAGGAAGGAAAGAGTATGATCAGTGCCCTGTGAGGCCTAATTTCCTTCAGCTTTCCTTCCTCTTCATACTAATTAAAAGTAAAAAAGCTTGTGTACTGAAGAAAACTTCTGGTTCAGGGTCACTGATTCCCTGTTCATCAGCACTGAGACAGACCTTTGTGGAAGGTCCATTGAAAAGGAACAAAGTGATTTTCCCTTTCATTCCATATCAGTATCCTTTCTTACTCTACATCTTTTCCTGTGTCTTTTAATGAACATGGTGTCAGGCTTCCATATGGAATAACACTTTGACAGATGATGAATAGGCACTATTAGCATAGAGGTATACTATCCAAAATTTTACCTGGATCCTCTGACTCCTACAGGTTTTTCTTTAACTGTGCTTCCTATATGATCATCCTGTAACAGGATTTCGATCCATGTTTCTGTTAATCTCAGCAGAGAAACATTCTGCAATGACTATTTCACATTATTTATTGAATCAAAACCAAAACCAAAACAGCAACATGTGAAACTAAACTCTAAAAAGGATGGACATCCACTCTGACATCAGAAGTTCTGAAGGCTTAATCAGTAATCTGGATAAAGAGTGATAATGTTTTCAGTAGTCATTCATAACTTCTGGCCACAAGATGTTTCACATATGCCTTCACTTTTAAGAAACTAACATCGTAAGTCAGCATCACCTGCAGTCTGAAATTATACTATTCAATATGACACTAGTAAGAAGCTCTTGCTTTCTTTATCCCTATTATTGGATGCTGTTCTTCTGAAAAGTCTTAAATATTTTCAAACAAATTACTGCTCCGCTCTCAAGTGTATAGATTCCCCCCATCTGCAATCTTGATGAGAGTACACTCAGTTCCTTCCATCATACCATCAATAAAGTACTTAAAAAGAGATGCAAAAATAGACCCCTGTAATATTGAAAGTTCCCTATCTCCAACTAGAATATGACCCATTAACCACCATCTTCTGAGCCTGATCATACCACTGGTGATTTATGATCCAAAGTTTAACATCCTGAAGTTTATATGACAATACTGTGTGAGGTGGTTTAGAAAGCCTTGCTAATGTTGAGATCAAAGACAATTACTGCCCTCCCTCATCCACATGTCCATGAATCAACATTTTATGTTTGCATCAGGGTCATCACATGCAGATAATGGCAGGTGATGTCATCATGATATTCTGTATCAAAACTCAGAAAAGTCTGAAAACTCATCTACTATGCAAAGACATGGTCAGTCTACCAACAGAGTACACTGAAACACTTCATACTTTATCTACCCATAGCCCTAAAGAGATGAGTTCAGACATTCTGAGAAAACAAGTATGGCATGATGTCTTAAAAAGATACATTAAAAGAATGAGAGTATTCCGAAAGTGACATTTTTACCATGGAAGTAAAAAAAAAAAAACATGGGTCATGCTTGTTTTGTCTTAGGGTTCCAGTTGGAGGAGTTGATATTTTCCACTTCATAGTTGCTCCTATGTCCACTATGTCCAATATCACTCAGTCACAGAGGTTGTTGGCACATGGTAACTCTAAATCTCAGGAGTACAGCTGATATTATTTTAGTTAAAGATCTTGAGGATCCTTTATTCTACATCACTATTTCTAGACTTTATAAGGTTACATACATCATCTCATTCAATTTTCTTCACTTCATCCTGTGGCTGGTAGAAGGACCTTATGCCTGGGCTATATATTTTCTGCATTCTAACTTCAGAAATGGTGTTAAAAAAAAAAAAAAAAAAAAAAAAAAAAAAAAAAAAAGGGTTGCAAGTAGAAAAATCAGTTGCTGTCTCCATTTATGTTCCTAGTTTTCCTACAGCAAAAGTTGTTAAGTCTCCTATCAGTTTGGTAGAGATTTATTTCATATCATGCCTCCGACTAAGCATTACTGTTTTCTTTCAGTCAGTTGCTGAAATTATATGGTAAATTTCTCCATCAGAAATGCTAAGAGGCCTGGTAAGCAGGATTTTTGAAACAGAATCCCACTGGTTTTTAGTTGTCATTCACACTTTAGTTTTTCTAGCTGATCTGCTTTACACTCCAATTTCGGGAATGGTATAGCTCACCTAAAGTAGCATCAAAGTTTAACTGGGATCTAGAGATTAATATGCCTTGAAAAGCATACTTTGAAAAACACACATTAAAACAACCCAAACTTCTGTGTTCAGATCTGAAACCATCTTATATTTTGACCACACTTATTCTTTTTGGGCAGTTCACCGTCTTGTGTTTACTGTTAAGTTGTATGACTAATGGTCTAAATGCAGAGTAATTGTCATTGAAGAGCAAGCTGTTAAGGACACCTCAGAAAGTAACAGAGTAATTACCTTGTTCTGACTAGGGGACACTTAAGAAACTTTAGCGATCTAGCAAAGAACACCATGTTTGATTCTTCACTTAAATTACTGGATGAGATCCCATGGGAAATTGCCCTTAGGCACACAGGAATGGAACAAATCTGGCAGCTCTTTAAGGATACTTTTCTGAGAGTGCAAGAGCTCTCCATCCCCAAGTGTAGGAAATCAAGCAGAGGAGGCAGGAAACTGACATGGCTGAGCAAGGACCTCTGGTCAAACTGAGGAAAAAGAAGGAAAAATATAAGCAGTAGAAGCAGGAATGTGTGGCCTGTGAAGAATATAGGGATGCTGTCTGGACATGCAGAGGTGGGATCAGAAAAGCGAAGGTGCGGATGAAAGCGAACTTGGCAAGGGATGTGAAAAATAACAAAAAGGCTTTCTTTATATACATTGATCAGAAAAGACTCACAAAAATGATCAGAGAGCCAGATCACCTCTCCTATGAAGAAAAGTTGAGGGAGTAGGGCTTGTTCAGTTTGAAGAAGAGAAGGCTCCAGTAAGACCTTATTGCAGTCTTTCAGTTATTGAGAGAAGCTTATAAAAAGGAGGGAAATCAACTTATTATATAGACTGATAGTGATAGGATATGCCAGAATGGTTTTAAACTAAAAGAGGGAAAATTTGGATTAGATGCTTGGGATAAATTCTTTACTCAGAGTGTGGTGAGGCACCGAAACAGGCTGCACAGAGAAGTTGTGGATGCTCCATCCCTGGAGGTATTCATGGCCAGATTGGATGGGGCCCTGGGCAGTACGATCTAGCAGTTGGCAACTGTGCCCATGGTAAGAGCATTGGAACTAGATGATCTTTAAAGTCCCTTCCAACCTAAGCCATTCTATCATTCTGAAAGTTTCTAAGTATTTCTAGGGATTTATCTAGGAGCCAATAGAAAATGAGAAAGGAAATGCATTGTAAGAATGTGTATTCAGAAGAAGGTGGTCTGATGCTACAATTAAAGCTATGAATGTGTAAAAGTAGATAATAAATTGCTTCTAAGGCTATAAAAAAAAATTGTTCTCATATTTAAATTCATGCTACACTTAAGAAAGAAACTGACTAGATGGATCAACATGAAAGTCCTTCAAACAAAGCCCAACCATAATGACATCTACCTTCCCTGCGTATACCTTCTGTATATTGTGAGTATAGCTGTTGACAATGCATTTCAAATACCACATAAAGCTAAATAACCCTTCTCTTTGTGCTGAGATATACTCTTCAATTAAAGATTTTTTTTTTTCCTAAATTAAAAAGCTATTTATATTGACAAAACTTTCTTGACATTGTCTCTCTTTATATACCATTTGCTTTGTTATGAGGCTCTATCCACGCCTGGGGCCTCCAGCACATGAAAGCTGTTGGAGCAGGTCCAGAGAAAGGTCACAAAGATGATTAGAGGGCTGCAGCATCTCTCTTATGAAGAAAGGTTGAGGTGTTTGGGCTTGTTTAGCTTGAAGAAGTGAAGGCTCCAGGAGACTTCATTCCTTCCAGTACTTGAGAGGAGCTTGCAAACAGGAGGGAGACTTTGTACATGGTCTGATAGTGATAGGATAAGGGGAAATGACCTTAAACTAAAAGAGGAGAGATATAGATCACATATTTGGCAGAAATTCACTCAGAGGATGGTGAGACACTGGAACAGGTTACCCAGAGAAACTGTGGATATCCCATCTTTGGAGGTGTTCAAGACTCTGGGCAGCCAGATCTAGTGGGTGGCACCCCTGCCTGTGGCAGGGGGTTGGAACTAGATAATCTTCCAACCCAAGCCATTCTATGAAAAACAGAGTATAGTTTTTTTTTATTATTAGTATCTATCTTTAATCATCCAAATACCTCGCAAACTAAAGACCTAAATATGATTGTAAAATTGTGTGGATACAAATTTTACCCTGATCTAATCACTCTCTTTAATTATCTGCCAATAAACACATACTTATCAAAACTATATAGTTCTTCATCAGTAGTCCTTTTCATATTGTTTATAGTCCACCTTCTATTTCAAAGGAATTTACAAGCTACAAAGCATGTACAAGCATGTACAATAGTCTTTTTTTTTTTTTTTTTTTTTAATGGGGCTGGGAGGCATTACACAACAAGTACAAATAACTTGTCCTTCACCCACCACTGAAATACAGTCACCTCTGGAGTGAAAGGTGGCAGCTTTTTAATAGTAAAAGAAAAGTGCTACACCTAATTAAAACTGTGAGCTACATGTAGTTACAGGGAATGTGTTTTTTCAAGCTAGAATCCTATATATGACTTATTATTCATTTCTATGTGCTTCCTCCCCTTTTTCACTTTACAAGCCAGGAGGAAAAAAAACCCTTAATGTATGACCTGCTCTTTACTTAGACCTTTTAGTTATCCTCTGCTGTTTGGCAGGACTTTCAGAACTGTTCGAGCTTGATCCCTCTATGTTAGCTGCGAAAGAATCCAACAGCTAATGCTTCATCTGAAGATTTCTGTGGGGAAAAGGGTTTTTTTTAAACTAATTCCTCAGGCTGCTCACAACTTGGACTTTCTCTTTTAGATGTCCTCCGTGGCACCCTAACACTTTTGGAGCTCTTTGAGCTGCCTAAGCTGTCTTCGTTTCCTGATGGTGGTATTTTCTCTTCAAAGAATAATTTTTGTTGCCCCTTTATTTGCATTTCCTTGTTCCCTTGCAGGGAGAAAACACCTTTGAAATCAGTGTGGTTCTACATCCAGATAATAAGATTTTAAAAATATATATACTTCCCACTTGTTTAAAATTTGCTAAATCCTATAGCAGCTAAAGAGATATGATTTTTTCTTTAAAGTTGCTTCCTTCTGATAGACTGTGCAATGAAGCTGCATCGGTTTCAAAGGTTTCCCACTCCCTGCCTAGAATAGAGCTGTTTCAGCAATAGCCCTTTGAAAAGAAGATGGCAAATGGCACCAGCAGGACAAGCAGACAGCATAAGTCAGGTTCATGCAGCCCTGGAAGTGCTAGGAAGCAGAAGACATCTGAAGGAAGGCGGAGGGAAGAGTCCAAGCTTAGAAAACATCTGTTAAATGAATTAATGAAAATGTCAAATTGAAAATGTCACCCCACCTGAAACAAAGTAATAGCAGTTGAAAGTAGAGGGTAATAGCTGCTAAGACAGTATCTGTAGCTGTAGAGGGCTCCTACACTTGTGCAAATAATGAAATACCTATTATTTAAAGCAAAATTAAAAAAAATGTGTTCAGACTGGAGACTAGCAAGCTCTAGGCTACATCTGAGCCTGGCAAGACAGTACAGATAGTACGGTTTTGTTTAAGCAGAGGGTTTGCAGGACTTTTTTAGGCCTCATTGCTGTGCCACTATTGTCTGCTGAACACTGGCTCTGACAATACGGTCTGTACTTGTAAATTAAATAAATCGAGACATAATCACCATGGCAAACTCTCTTTCCCTCTCTGATCTTGCTGGACTTATCAGTACTGCCCATTGGGAACAAACACTGACACATCAAAACTTGCCAAACTATAGCTGGGCATTGCCTAGGGGAAAGCTAATTGGAGCAGAACAGAATCATTCTAGGAAAGAAGCCAGCAGAAAACAGTATAGGCATTCACCTATACTGCTTGCACCTGTGGCTTCCCTCTGTAGCTTACTAGCCTGGCATCCAAGGGGTTTTCCTCCAAATATTTTCTATGATGCCCAGCAATAGGAACTGAGGAAACAACACGAAGCTGCATCAGAGGATGTTCAGGTTGGATATCAGGAAATGCTTCTTCCCGAACAGTGCAGTGCATTCAGGCACTTGAACAGTCTCCACAAGGTCATGGCACCAAAACATCAGAGTTGAAGAAACATTTGAACAATGCTCTCAGATATAGGATTTAATTTTTGAATGGTTCTGTGTGGTGCCGGGAGCTGAACATGACAATCCTTGTGGGTCCCTTCCAAATCACAATATTCTATGATGCTGTGATTCTATGATTAAGAACAATATTCCCTTCAGTAAGTAGCAAAGACAGTGGTAAGTACTCTGCTTCTATGGAGGCCTGATCACTCAGACATGTCCAGGCATGGGAGTAAATAGGAAAGACCCGTGTAGGAAAAAATTGTTTTCTATTTGCAGCTGCCCAAAGGCCATTCTTCCAGATAGGATATATCCTATATTTATAGATTTTAAACTAGACCTGTGTGAAAGTAAATGGACACATAAGCATTTTCTTAAAATCTGTGTAGCTTAGTTGCTAAGCTTATAGAAGACTCAATAGATTAGCATGCTAGATTACTATGCCTTATACTTTTCATAAAATACTAAAGACAGATCAATGTCCATCTAGAAAATTTTCAAAGAAGAGCATGAAGAGTTGTGGTTTCTGTATTTAGTTTTTAAAATTGAAGTAAATAGTTAAATAATCATAAAAGGCTCTATCACAAATATAGCTTGGAAAAACTGTAAAGAAAGAGTTGTACAACTGATAAATAATTTTATTTTCAATAAAATCATTATTTTTTGTGCTTTTTTAAACATGAAATGTGTAAAATGAAGTTCTTATTCCACAAAACAACATCAGTTTGCATACAACCTGGACAATGACATAATTTTTATGCTTGATGATAGGAAAAAAATAAAATTTAGGAGGTTGTTTTGTATTTGGTTTATTTTTATTTTCTCATTTGTTTCAAGACATAGCTGAATTTAAAACCACAGTAAACAGTGCACTTAAGTATGCACGTGGGAATTAGACACAGATTTCTCTCTATTGTTAATAGGTATTGTGCATCTTACATATGCTCACTGTACTGGAAATAGACTTGAGCCTTAATCTAAAGTGCGTTGTGAGAAATTACTTTTTACCATTGGAGACTATTGTGAATGAAACTGCTGTAGCGGACAAGGCAAATCTAAAGACAAGTGAAATAAACCGAAAGACCACCACTGGACCAGAAGCCACATCCAGAAGCTCCTTAACTTTTTGAGATATAAATAATTTAACAGCGCTGATCTCTCATAAAGGAATAAAATGTTTTAGCTTTTCTTTTTGAGACTAAATTTACCTTTTATTTATTTATTTATTTATTTATTTATTATTATTTTGTTGTCCATTCTGGAGAAGAAGAGGCTAGAGGCAACCTAATTGCTGTCTGCATCTCCCTGAGGAAGGGAAGCACAGAGGGAGGTGCCATGAATTGGTCTTTGGGAAGTGATGGCAGGATACATGGGAACGATACATAGAGAGGTTCAGATTAGGTAGAAGGAAATATTTCTTTTCCATTATGATAGTCAAACAATGGAATAGACTAACTAGAGAGGTGGTTGATGCCCTATGTCTGTCAGAGTTCAAGAGTCTTTTGAATGTCATTAATATCATTTAACTTTTGTTAGCCCTGAAGAGGTCAATTAGTTGGACTTGATCTTTGAAAATTCCCTTTGTTGAACGCAAATAAATAAATAAATGGACTGTAATCAAATTAGGGAAAAAAAAAAAAAAGAAAGAAAATACATATCCAAAATAAGCTGGTCGATAATTAATTAATCTGACTGTTATAAAGGAGTTAGAGCTGGTGAGCTGCCACTTTTTTAATGGCTTGTTGTGGGATTACCCTGGTAGTCAGCTTAGCACCATACTGCTGTGCATTCACTCTCACAGCAGGATGGGGAACAGAATCTCACTTTTTAGGAGAAAATTTGTGGGTTCGAGATAAAGACCTTTTAATAAGTAAAGCAAAGCTGCTCATGTAAGCAAAGCAAAATCAGAAATTCATTTAATACTTATAATCAGCAAGCAGCTGTTCAGCCATTTCTGGGATAGCAGGACTCAATCATGCATAACAGTTTCTTGGGAAGACAAATACCAAACCTCTAAATGTTCCCTCTTCCTTCTTTCTCACAGATTTTATTGGTAAGGATGAAGTCATATGGTATGGAATAAATATACTTTTCGTTATTGAGGATAGCTGTCCTGGCCATAGAATCACAGAATCACAGAATCATAGAATCATAGAATCATAGAATTATCGAATGGCTTGTGTTGAAAAGGACCTCAAAGATCATCTAGTTTCAATCCCCCTGCTATGTGCAGGGTTGCCAACCACTAGACCAGGCTGCCCAGAGCCACATCCAGCCTGGCCTTGAATGCCACCAGGGATGACGCATCCACAACCTCCTTGGGCAACCTGTTCCAGTGCGTCACCACCCTCTTTGTGGAAAATGTCTTCCTAATATCTAACCTAAACCTCCCCTATCTCAGTTTAAAACCATTCCTCCTTATCCTATCGCTATTCACCCTTGTAAACAGCTGTTGCCCCTCCTGTTTATATGCTCCCTTCAAATATCGGAAGTCCACAATGAGGTCTCCCCAGAGCCTTCTCTTCTCTAAGCTAAACAAGCCCAGTTCCCTCAACCTTTCCTCATAGGAGAGGTGCTTCAGCCCTCTGATCATCTTAGTAGCCCTCCTCTGGACCCGTTCCAAGAGTTCCACATCTTGCTTGTACTGGGAGCCCCAGGCCTAGACGCAGTACTCCAGATGGGGCCTCACAAGAGCCGAGTAGAGAGGGACAATCACCTCCCTCTCCCTGCTGGCCACTCCTCTTTTAATGCAGTCCAGAACATAGTTGGCCTTCTGGGCTGCAAGTGTACACTGATGGCTCATGTCCAGCTTCTCGCCGTGTCTTTTCCCAGCTTCTTGTTCCCAGCCAGCCTACTTGCCAAAGTTGCAAGGTGAGAAATAGAAAAGATCTTGCTGTGGAAGCACTGTTTGGTAATAGGTAAAACTTTAACATGCTACAAGCATTGTTTGAATCACAAATCCAAAATATGGCACCCTACTAGCTACTATGGCAAATATTAACTGTATCTCTACCTAAACCAGTACACTGCCTTACTTTCACGCCCTTTGAATTTCACATAATCAACTAAGGAATCGCAAGGTGATTCAACTTGGAATTTTTTGTTTTTGAAGAATTAGCTCAGAGTGAGTTCAGGAATCTTGAACAATGTTATAATTACAGGTAGGTGCATAAAAGGAAAAGAAAAAAAGAAAAGAAAAAAAAAGAATGTGTTAGCACAATAAAAGCTGTAATATTAGAAGGACAGTGAAACCTAGGGTGAAAAAAGTCCCTTTTCAGACCTCAAGGTTGAAGAAAATTACTGCAGTAATGTGAAAAAGTATTTTTTGGAGATTTGGAGAGTAGGAAAGTCATCTCTCAGGAATATTTTGGAAATATGGATCAGAAAACAAGATATTTTCCTGGAATTGCCTGCAGCAGACTTTGTTGGAAGTATACTAAGGAAAAAATGAAAAAGTCAAAAACATCTTCATCCTTGTTAATCTCCTATACCAAATATGCTTAATTATGAAGATCAACCTATCATCTCCACTTAAACTTTTGCTGTCATGAACTGAGTTAGTTTTGCTAGTCTGAGTGGATAAGGAATTTTTCTTTCACAATTCAAATTAAAATGGCTTCTGAAAGCTAATGAGAGCAAATGACACTACTGTAGTGAGTGCACAGCACATTACTGCAAAAGAATCAACAGCTATCACAGAAACAATACATAGTTTTCTTGTAGGTGTGGAATTTGATGTATTGATCAATTAGAAACTAAAATGAAATTAAAAGCACACACATTTTTCCCTCACACTTGTTCAATATTCCTTTGAAGTGAGTGGATTTTTTTTTTCCAGCATAAGCTATTGTCAGAGAAAACTTACACCTGAAAAATGTACAATGTATTATGTTGTAATTTTGATTGTACTATCATGTAGAATAATTTTGTGAGCGTGTTTTATTGATCTTAAATATTTGAATGATTTGACTATTGCTTTGAAACAAAAAATATAGGTCTTTCATGATGACACATTCTCTGATTATATGAGGTAGGTAAAATCCAAAGTGATTAACATTGGTAAAATAAGAATTAATTTCAGTGAACAAAATGCATGGATCATAGCACAGTTTTTATTCAGCAGACTTCAAATACTCTTCTTAATTTCATTGTAAAACTGTTCTCTAATAATTGTTTCACTTAATTCATTTTCTTAACTGAAATTAAAATCGATGAAATATTAGTAAAATAGTTTAACTCACGGGACAGTGTGCAACACATAGGGTCAGCTCTGTGATGATGATAGACATACTACCCTTTCATATATGAATTTCTGGCTGGTATTTCTTACATTTTACATTCTTACATTGTGACTGGCCATTTGCAATTCAGAAATGTTTAATACTAACAAAGAATGACCAATGTTTTAATTTAATTTATACTTACCTTGCTCCTTTTCCTGACTCCCACCATCCTATTCCACTCAGCATTAAACTTGAAAGTGTATTACAAGCAACTAATTAATTGTGGTATATAATACTTATCCATCCAAAGAGCTTTAGTATACTTGAAGAATACAAGCTATCTGCTTTGATTTGTCAGCAGCAGCTAAGTATCCACTTTAAAGGGTCATGGAGAAAATATAGACTGATGCCTGGTGGGAATAATGATTCCTTACATTCAGAATGAAATATCCAATAGATAGCACCCAATACAGAAGGAAAAATACCAAAACTGCCTGCAAATGAGACAGCTGATATCTTTAGTTCAGTAACTGAACTAATGGAGGGTAATTTGGTACATCCTCAAGATCTACTCTGTTTACAGTTACTGTCTAACTATAATATGTTGATTATCATGTTTAGAATATTTAGTCCAAGCTTTGTAATTTATTTGAAACATGTCTGTAAATAATTGCACTGAGTAGGTAGACTAGCATCAATCACAAGAGAATTAAGTTCCACAAGAATGACAAAAAGGATGAAAAAAAAGGTTTGTAATCCTTAAAAACATTTTGCTTAGAAAAATATTCTTCTGTCTTTTTGAATTACTAGAATTAATTGCTCACTTTCATCCTATTCTCTTAAGATGCTCACTTATAATAATCATATATGGGTCAAAATAAAGGGTCGTACTTTAAAAAAAAAGTGATCCTTTATACTCTGATTTATATATCAGCATATTTTAAACAGATAGAGGCTATATTTTAAAGTAGGAACTATCAAAATGTACATTTACTGAATTAATTGTCATCTTTGTTATTATATTTTCACGATGTTTCTAGAAATTTGCAGGGCTGAACAAGGGAACATTCTGTGCAGAAATTCTTCAGGAAGCAGAAAAGATAGCTTGGGATTAATAGAGCTTTCTTTATACTCTTGGAATTTCTCTGTTGAAAAATAACGATTTTTTATCTCACCGATTGCCATAGTCATGTCAAAGAATTCACTATGCGCCTGTATAGATATTTACCATGAATTCTTCAAATACTGTTTCTGGAAAACAATCAGTTGTAATTCTGTTTTTGATGAAAAAGGAATTCATGCATTTTAATCCATTTAATAATAAATATGTTTAGTGTCTCTAATATTCTGTCTGATGGAGGCATGTATTGGCTCCTACTTGTAAGTCATTATTGGACACAATCGTATAGTAAAAGATATACATCCATACCTCATGAATTGCATTCAATCTTAAACTTTAGTGAAGAAGAAGCTTTCTTATTTTGAAGTTGATACTACCAGAGACTTATTAAATGTGCACTGATAACTTAGTGATAGTTGTCGCTATTCTGCCGTGGGTACTGTTGACTAATAATTCACAGGAGTAAAACTATTGTTATACTGATACGTGGAAATAATCTATGAATGCTTTTGTCTTATCTACATTGATCTGATTTTGTCGAAACAACAGTGGAGGCATTTTTTGTTTTCTGATTTTACCAGAATGAGCACCATGAAACATAAATCTGTCTCCTTCATGTCTCTTCCAGACTTGTGCTTCCCATTTATCTCTATCACTTTAACCTTGATGTGAACCTTTACTATGGCTGCAACTCCAGGATCTGAAAATCTTTCTCTCACCACACTGTAGCTCTCTTTATCTCTGCTAGGTTCTGTACTCTGTCTGGGTTGACATTCCCATGTCTTCTGGTAGGGGTACCCTCCTTCAAACTTGGCTTCCCCAGAGCACCATCCCAGACCTTGATGCTCCTGGAAACTTCCCCAACACCTATGTTACACATAGCAATACACCACATTATTTCTTGCTTTCCTTGCTTGACTAATTACATTGTTGCCTAGTAGGCATCTGGAGTCTAACTTGTTTTCAAGAATCTGTCCTTGTTGCTGCTTACCTTGGCTATGTCTGTCTCTTCTGTGTCATTATCATCAGTTCAGAGCCCCCTCTACAGCCGCAAGTGTCTAGAATGATCTTCAACATTTGTGCCTCCTCACACTGGTTGTTGTTTTTATGTGTCAGTTGAGAACACATCCTTTCTTCCTTACCTTAATTTTTCTATGCCATTTGTATTTATGTCTAACTTAGCAATTTGTGAATTAAATCTATAAAATAGTCATAGAATTCCTTTAAATACTCTATACAAAACTAACTTGTATTTATGCATTGGTAATTTACACTGCACAGATTTTATAAGCCTGTTCTTTTACCATTCATGAGAATACCTACTGTTTATTTAATAACTACCATATTATCAAGTACATATGCTATCTATAAGCTGAAGAAGTCTTAAAAACCACACAACCACACACTAATTTAGCATATAAAATGTTGATTCTTTTTAAGAGTGATTTCACAGAACATGTGAAATAAAGGAAGCACACACTTTTCTAATTTGCTCATTATTGTTGTTATTTGTTTTCAAACTTTGAGAGCTGTATGGGACACTGAAAAAAAAAAGTAAATTTTAGTGACAAGAGGAAGAGTAAGAGGAAGCTGTGGATTTCTTCTCTGTGCCTCTTTGTTTTGTTATTACTAAAACCTAGCAGGAGATACGTCTAAGTAAACAATGCAGATGTTACCGCATGTAAAGTCAATTTCTTTCTTTGTATAGAGAATGACCAGTTTGCTTTAAGCACAAGCAGATGTTTGTATCTGACCATCTGGCCTTTATTTACATTATCCGAGATCCTGCACTCCCTCCTATAAGCAGAGAGAAGGAAAGTGGTAAAGATCATTTTTTTGGTTGGTTGTGGTAGTAAACTGTAATTGTGTTATTTCTCAGTAGCAATAAAATGGAAGTATAAAAGTAAGCTATTGCAAGTAAATAAAACACTTTTACAAGTAAAATGTGAGTAAAGAATTTCTCTCTTCAGCAAATCTGGACATTTGACAGTTCTGATATGAACTGTCATGAGCTTGTCTTATTTCTCTTCTGCCCAGAACACTAAAGGTCGATGTGCAGGTGACCCACAGGGAGAATATGACTCAGTTATACATGAGCCTTGTACAAATTCTCCTCAAAGGGCTGTGTTTTATTCCCAGCTGGCC
This sequence comes from Pavo muticus, assembly GCA_016647715.1. NCBI lineage: Eukaryota > Metazoa > Chordata > Aves > Galliformes > Phasianidae > Pavo > Pavo muticus. The sequence continues at coordinate 492,684 of JACDJE010000512.1, forward strand.
AGTTTTTATCATCTTTATGATATTTGAATATATTCAGAAAACATTATTTTTATCTTGACTAAATCTGACAAACTGAAAATCAAGTAAACACAAACCTGCTTGATTAGGCTTAAATTTTCAGGATGCTTCCTTACATTTAAATTTCTGGTGACTCTTCAAACCTACTAATGCTTTCAGATTGAGCCTAAACTATTGTTCTGGCTTATCAGTATTACATATCATGACATCACATGGCAAGCTGTTTTAGTGCTGAAACACAGCGCACTTCCTGGGTCAGCCCCTGGCAGTGTCAGCTTACATGAGTTCTGGCTCTCTGAGAGGAAGGTACACTGAGAAGTGGCAAATTGCAGTCCCAGGAAGTCTCCAGTATTCCCCACATTATTTCTGATTCCAGGTAAAAGGCAGAACAGCACAGCAATGGTGGAGAAGATCTCTCTTCCTTTTCCAGTAGCGCAGTGAGCAACGTGGTCAAAACTCTTCTCTCTCCCATGTGTTTGATTTATTATCTGTAACTTCACATCATATTCTCTTACATTTTTTTATCATTTGTAGTAAGTTATTTATCCCTCCATATCTTGGTCGCTTCTTTTGTACTTCTTCCCCCCATCAAAAGAGGGAAAGGTTGTGGGGGGAAGCTCTGTCACTGGCGATAGAATCAACTAAACTGCGACAACTATGCAAAAAGATGGTTTTAATACCAACAGTTCTTACAGTGACTATTATGAAATTCAAAAGTTTTAAGAAAGATTTAAGAACTTACACTGTAAACTAAGCAAATGAAGTCCACATTCAAGTCATCAAGACATGCTGGTTCAGATTTGAATCGCATGAAATCCACTGATAAATTGAGTGAATATAGTATAACCTAAACTGTGAGATCCAAATACTTCTGCCTTTCCTTCACAAGATGAAACAAAAAGGGCTTTGGAGACACTTTTGCATCAGCAAGCATCAGCGGCAATGAGCTACAGTTACCCCTTTTAGCCTACTGTTTGAAGTTAGCCAAGTAGATTGTTTCACTGCAGTTACGAATCTCTTCCCTTATAAATATGCTACATAAGAAGCCTAGCCTGTTTTTGTCTTAATATATATTTACCTTAAAAAATCCATTTACCTACTGGAAATCCTTTTGCTCTCAAGTGAAGGTTATAATTTCCATCCTTCATCAGAAACATATCACACAAATTCCTGAATTAAGGAAACAATTGCAAGCATTTATTTTCTGTATTTACTACAACACATTAGACTTTCACTGAATCCACAAGTTGTACTGCACAATCTCTATTTAATTTTCTTTAATTTACTGAGAGGCACAAAATATTAACAATGTCAGCAGGGATACTTGGACTGAAAGCGAAGTGGACTTCAACAGCCAGAAAGCCAATTTGTGTTCTCTATTATATCATTGTGAATCAAGATTAACTATATTGACTTCAGTAGGGAAAGGGGTTGACAGACTTACCACTACTCCTACTAAATGATCCCTACACTTTTTATAATACAATAGCAGAGTTAATTGTCTCACTTAGGCTGAGAGGATGGTGGCAGATAACAGCATAGGTGACTTCCAACCAGAGAGCTACAAGTGAATTTTATGCAGGTTTCAAATGAGAGAATCTAGATATGATGATTTGTGTGTGAGTGGTTTTGTTTTGATTTGGTTTGTTTTTGTCTCAAATGATGCATGTCTTAAACAGGACTTAATCAATGAGAAGTTAGTTTAGGATCATTTTTTGGCACAAGCCCATATCTCTTCTTCACATCTACACATTCTCATCTGGACAGAAAATGATTAATCTCTTATTTAAGCTTGGCTTTTTTCCAGCTGTTGTTACCATTGCATTTAAGTGCATCATAAACAGTAGAAAAAGTGAAGAAGCTGCATTTAAGAGATGAAAAACTAAGAAATTAAGATTAGAAATATCCTATTCTAAGGCTCATCTATCTGATTTTTCAGAGTATTTGGTTGTTTGGTTTTTTTTTTTTTTATCTAGCTCATCAACTAGTCAAACGTGGTACCATTTAATTCTGTTGAAATCAAGAGTTTTCAGATCATATGTGTAGTGAAGTACAGAAATTTAAATCAAATAAAAAGAAAAATAATGTGTGGAAACAAAGACTGTGTCATAATGCAAAATGCACAAGGAATCTGTATCATGTTGACATGGGCAGCATTACGTCATTTCCTAACATATTCAGTTGTATATGTATACCAATTTTTACACATCCATATCTTACAGTTTATGATAAACTGGGGACCAACACAGTCACTACCTCAATGTCCACACTTGAATTAGTGGAATAAAAATATCAGCTGTTTTATGTCAAAAAAGGAGGAGACATATAGTTTTCCACTGGATTCCAGTAATGTTTACTTCATTTACTTCTCAGTCTCTTTAATTCATACACATCTTAGCTTCACATCTGATGGGATTCAGCCTTACTTGTTCTAAATTTCTTAGCACTCACTGTTGTGGTTTAACACCAGTAGGTAGCCAAGCACCACAGAGCCACTCTGTCACTCCCCATCCTCAGTGGTACAGGGGGAAAAAATAAGCTCATGGGCTGAGATAAGGACAGGGAGATCATTCACCAATTTAAAATAGACAGCGCTTGGAGAAGATTGCTGCAATTTATTATCAACTAATAATACACTAGAGCAGTGAGAATTAAAAGCAAAATGAAAACACCTTCACCTTTTCCATAGTCCTCTACCTACTTCCCCCTAGGAGCACAGTGGGATGGCAACCGGGGGATGCAGTCAGCCCATGACACTTCATCTCTGTTGCTCCTTCATGGTCACTGCTCCACGTGGGGTCCCTCCCACAGATGCCATCTTTCCCCAGATAATCCCGTTTGGCCTTCCCACAGGCTGCAGCTCTCAAAGCACTGCTCCAACATGGTCATACCACAGGGCCCACCCTTCAGGAGTGCACTGCTCCACATGGTCCCCCAGCCCTCCTGCCCCACTGCAGCTGCTCTCCACGGACTGCATCTCTGGCCCAGGGCTGCTCCTGCAGGGGTATCCATGGGCTGTGGCTCCTTCAGATCTCATCCACTACTGCCCCATAGCCTCCTCCATGGCTACATTTAAGAACTGGAATAGGCTCCTCAGGGAGGTGGTTGAGTCACCATCCCTGGACATGTTTAAAAACTGTTTGGATGTGGTGCTCAGGGACGTGATTTAGTGGGGGGTTGTTAGAGTTAGGGTAGGATGGTCAGGTTGAGGTTGGACTTGATGATCTTTAAGGTCTATTCCAACCTGGGCTATTCTGTGATTCTATGATTCTATGATTCTATGTGGAGATCTGCTCCATGTGGTTCCCATGGGCTACAAGGGGACAATTTGCTCCACCATAGGCCTCTCCTGGGCTGCCTGGAACTTCTGCTTTGGGCCTAGAACACCTCCTGCTCTCCTGTGCTACAGAGCTGTTTATCTCATATTTCTCACTTCTTTCTCCTAGTTGCTGATCTCTTAAATCTGCTCTCCCAGAGCACATCCAGCATTGCTCATGGCTCTGCTCTGGCAGCAGCAGGTCCTTTCTGGAGCAGCTGGAGCTATCTCTGATTTGACATGGGGAAGCTGCTGGATTCTGTTCACAGAGGACACCCCTACAGCACCCTGCTACCAAAACTGTGCCACATAAACTCAGTACACAGTTGTAAGGTAATTTAGTTCTTCAACAAAGTGTGACTACTTCAAATTACTTTGCTTTCTCTTCACATTAGTATTATTAACATTGAGACTTGAGTGACATAATTCTACGAACAATATTCAGCCTGAATTTAAAGGTTAAAATGCAACTATACAGCCATAGAATATCCTAAGTTGGAAGAGACCCACAAGGATCATTGAGTCCAGCTCCTGGCTCCCCACAGGACCACCTAAAAATCAGACCATAAGATTGATAGCATTGTTCAGATGCTTCTTGAACTCTGGTAAGCTCAGTACCATGACCACTGCCCTGGGAGCCTGTTCCAGTGCCTGATCTTCTTCTCAGTGAAGAACCTTTTCCTGATATCCAACCTGCACCTCCCCTGTTGCAGCTTCATGTTATTAGAAGCGACATGACATAGAACAGAATTATGGACCTATCATTGTTAATGCACAATGAGCAAAGCAGTTTTTAAAAGTTATTTCTCTTCTTTTCCACCTAAGCATAAGATCTCAGTGCAAAAGTACCTCTTCAGCATTACATGATCTACACACATCTCCCAGAAAGGATGCGTTCCTTGAGCATCACAGCATTGTGCTCCTGCACAGAAAGGTTTTTGTAACTGATGTCTGAGACAAAACACACTGAAATCAAAGGTTCAAAATGATTTCAGATGCCTTCTAACCAAATCTTTACAGCGTGTGAACAAAATACAAAGCCAGCAAATTTCTGTTCTTCTATATCCCTATTTTTTCTTCTTAAATCTGCTTATTCCCTGATCTCCTTTAAGGTGAGGTACCATTAGTTCTGATTGGGTTTTTACTGGCCCTCACTTGGCAGTAGTGACCCAGTGCAGAACTAAATCAATCTTTGTCAGGCCTGTAATTGAGCGCTTCCCTAATTTATGAGGCAGCTTTTCCATTAACAACAAAAACTTGAGAATTAAATAAAAACAGACCTTCGCAAGTGCTGCTGCACTGGTGATAAAATAAAAACATTGACAAATATATGCCCCTTTTCCTAGACTGACTTTGAAAAATTCTATGTCACAGACCCAGGTCATATTCTGACAACAATTAGGAACACTAAAATAAATAGTTGACAATTCTTTGTTATGGCAGGCTATGCAAATTTGTGGGCTACGTTGCTGTTGTTTGTTTATTTTTGTCAAATTCACACTAGTCTGTGAATATGAATTCTGTGTTTCTGTTAGTTAGGATTCTTCTGTATCTTTTCAGAGCATGCTAACTTCTTTGTTTTAAATTTGATTCAAGTGAGACTTGATGAAATTTTACACAGAGGGATGGAAATACTTCCCTAAGTTCTGCTGGAATTGTTATTCAGAGCTCAACCTGAATATTTTTTCCTCTTGTCTTTTGAAAAAAAAAAAAAAAAAAAAAAAAAGCTTTGAATGTATAATCCATTAAGACACTTAAACTAGACCAGATAAATCACTAAAAAAGCCATGACAGGGAGATTCATTGATTACCTAATAGATATTATCCACATGTTAGCCCTGCATCTTTAAAACTTTCATTCATGAGAATAGTTCATTTATGTCAACTATACTGTTTTTCTGAGCCTTGAATCAAGCCTTATATTTTATGATTTTGTGAAGGTTAAAAAACAATATTCAGTTGTTTCATTGATTTTTTTACAGTTCTTCCACTTTCTGGATGTATTTGGACTTGGAAAAGTAATCTTATTAGACAACTTGTTGACACATTTCCTACATCCCTTTGAAATGAAAATGATGTTTAGAAGGTGCGTACTTAAAAAAAAGATATATACTGACTCTTTGAGATTTATTATGCTTAATAATGTGCCATACATTTAATAGTTTTTGTTTATGCAAATACACACACATACACCTAGAATACCAGCATTATATAAACTTCTGTTGACAGTGTAAAAGCTTTAGATAAATAGGCATTAAGTATAACATAGTCAAATTGAACCTGCTTTCTTGAAGTACTATAGAAATTGAGAAAAAAAAATACATCATATATGTTGCAGAAGCAAGGAAAATGGGAAAATAGGAAATAAGAGTTTGGTGTCTAGATTTGGTTCTTTGTCCCACTGATAGCAGATGTTTAAATCCTTACAAATATTAAGTATTCTTTTTTTTTTTTTTTTCTGATTTAAACAGTTTTGTAATGAAAAAATGCAACAAACATTGAATATTCATGTATGTACATAACCACAAGCCCAATTGAACATGAACACGTACTAGTGAAATGGGGAAAGAAAATAGAAAATAATTTCTAAATAAAGATCTTCATCCAAATCAGAGATGGAAGTAAAGGAATAGCTACATTAGATGTTCCAGAGAGAGTACCACGGCATTTTAGTAGACATTCATTCATTTGAAATATTGATTACATATGTAGAAAAAGTAATAAACAATTCAGTTTGGCAGTTGCATTTAACATCATGCTGCCTAGAGTCAAACATAAAACATAAAAGTGAGCATGTGAGACTTTGTTGTATTGAAAGGAGAATCAAAACTTGAATTGAGAGTATAAAGCAGGACTGTTAGAGACAAATAAATCCAAAACGTACATATTCAGTGGAAGTAAAAAAAAAAAATAAAAAAAATTAAAAGATGTAATCCACACAACACAGGGAAATAAATGAATTTTGTAAGCAACATACAGATAGAAAATAGTATTGAATGCTGATGTTATCTGAGCAGATGAGATTCGCCCTCCTTTTCAAGTGAGATGGTGAGACAGCTTGGATCAGCATCACCATTTCTTATATTCTGGAAATACAGGAGATGGAGCTGCTCAATAGAAGAATAACAAAGACAACGGAAGAGTCATT
>JACDJE010000512.1:504165-511308 GCA_016647715.1 Pavo muticus
GTTGAACACATTACAGTCTCAAGCCTGGTGTTTCTTTAGTACCAAAACTGAAATAACTTCTGCTTTCTGTGCAGATAGTTTGCATGGACAGGAACTGCCATACCTGATGATTGCTACAAAGGTATGTGTTAATTTTTCTTTCACGTGAAAAGCATAAAAGCTACTTAATGCATCATTTTATGATAAGAATCACACAAGATTATTTTCAGAATTTCAGCAGCTGTTACATCCTTCTCCTTCTACTGTATTTATGTAATGAAAAAGTGTTTTTGTAGCACTAAATATTTCTTGTTTTATAGAAATGAATATAGAGGCAGGAAAGGGTATAAAATGAAATGAAAGGTAAGCAACAAGTACATATTAACACAATAAAAATTTTGATCTACAGATCTCCTTCTCTGGAAGGGAAGAACGAAGAAACAGCACCAATACTACTTTTTGGATTTTATTCCCTTTTATTTCTTCAAGATGATAGAGTTTGCCAAGAATATCAATACCAATCTGGCAAATGTTCAGTGGTCTGCTTTAGACTTCTGTAATCTGTGTTATTTCCCAACACTGAAATATCTGTAGTAGGGATTCTATAAAAAGAGGAAAGCTTTAAGTTGTATTACACTTTACAGTCACACTTCCCTTGCTCAGAGGAATAAGAATAAAAAGCTCCTCTGAGATGCTGATTTCAGCTTCTGCACATCTTTCTCTAGAAATCCCAACCTATGCTTCATCTGTTTTCACAGATGTCTTTAGACAGGCTGAAACTTATTTCGCTTACCTTCAGCTAAAACTGAGACATGGAACAAAATTTAGTACTTAGACTGCTTCTGCAGTCCACGGAGCATCTTTGGAAGGTGATTAATCTCATACTGCAACAGGGACCATGAAAGTCTCTTGGAAATGCTTATATGGAAGGTACTCAGACAACTATCTGAAAGAAGAGGTATACTTCTGAAGTGGTTAAAATTGAACTAAGTACATTTCTCCTACAGTCATGAAGGTGACTGAGGAAGAGGGAATGAAACCAAAGAACTGATCAATCCTCAAAAGGTCTTAAATGTTTTCCAAACTTTGGAACTTTGTTTTAGAGTGTTTTAGAGTTCAAAAATTTAAATGCCTTGCATCTCTTATAGGTACATGTATCTAGACATCTAATAAAAATTCTTACTGACATCCTTTAGAAAATATTCCTTACCCACAGATCAGCTTTTTTTTTTGGTTCACAATGATTTATTTTACAGAAATATGACGCTCAAGGAAAGTATATATTGGACAGCACTAGATAGTGAAGTCTTATTTTTTTAAAGAAAAACAACAATGTGGTTAATAGCTAGTCAGTTACTCCATGTTGTCCCTGTTTCTTTTTGTTTTATTGTAGGTTTTCAACCTTTTATAGTGTGGAACATATTTTAATAGACAGATTATTTAGCGTCTGCATTAATTCTACCAAATAAGGGTCACAAAGACTACTTCCCTTCTTTTTGATTGCCTGTCAGTTCTCTGGTAACTAGACTAATCATTTCCAATGAAGATTAATGTTAGGAAAGTATTTAAGTTCAAATTTCCAAAAGCAAATATTAGCTTGGAATGCCTACCTTGATTCACTTCCTCTTTAGAGGAAAACTAGGTCAGTCTGGAGGGATATCTGAGCAACCTGATCTAGCTGTAGATGTCTCTGTTCATTGCAGGAGATTTGGACTAGATGGCATTAAAAGGTCCCTTCCAAATCAAATGCTTACATGATTCTAAACTAACCATCTTTTTCTGAATCTGAAAAAATCACATTTCTTACAGATTATAATGTGTAGTAAGATATCTCTAGAACACCTTACAAATACTTTTTCAATTTCAAAATTGAAACAAAATTTCCATTTTTAACAAATTTTCAGTTCAGTTTCCTTTTTAATTTATTCGTCTTGGTTCTCAAAAACCATACTGCAATGCAACACTAAACACAACAGTGTTATTCAAAAAGACTTCTGTTTGAAAAATGTTACTTCTTTGAATATTATCCAGAGGGGTGATTGCCAAAATATGGTTAAGTTATTCCAGGTAACTCCACCAGTTAGAATCCAATTAAACAAACAAATAAACAAACAAAAAACCACTAAGAGGTTCCAAAATAAAATCAAATTTTCATGCTGGATTCTTACAACATAGTTTCAAAATCTACGTAAATGCATGTGGTGTACATGAAGTCTCCTGGATACTGAGTCTACTCTGTAGCCATGAAAATCAGTCTGATTTTCCTTGGGTGCCAAATACTGAGAAACATTAGAATCAAAGAATCATAGAATCATAGAATCATAGTATCAAAGAATTGCTCAGGTTGGAAAAGACCTTAAAGATCATCTAGTCCAAATGCAACCTAGCCATACTAGCCTAACTCTAACAACCCTCTGCTAAATCATGTCCCTGAGCAGCAAGGTATTGGAAGAGAGCAATAAGGTCTCCCCTCAGCCTCCTCTTCCCCAGACTAAACAGCCCCAGTTCCTTCAGTCGCTCCTCATTGGGCATATTCTCCAAGCCCTTCACAAGCCTTCTTGCCCTTCTTTGGACCTGCTCCAGCACCTCAATGTCCTTTCTATATTGAGGTGCCCAAAACTGAACACAGTACTTGAGGTGGGGCCTCACCAGTGTCAAGTACAGGGGCAGGATTACATTTCTCTAGTCCTGCTCACCACACCATTCCTGATACAAGCCAGGATGCCGTTGGCCTTCTTGGCCTCCTGAGCACACTGCTGGCTGATATTCAGCCAACTCTCAATCAGTACACCAAGGTCCCTTTCTGTCAGGCAGCTTTCCAGCCACTCCTCCCCAAGCCTGTAGGGTTGCCTGGGGTTGTTGTGACCAAAATGCAGGACCCAACACTTGGCCCTATTGAAACTCTTGCAGTTTATCTTGGCCCATCGATCCAGTCTATACCTGAGCTGAGAAAATGAAATTGTGTTTGACCTTGAATGTCATTGCTTTCCTTGATAGTGAGATTTCCTATCATTATCAAAATGTAGCTTTCCATCTGGGACTATGAAACAATTTCCCCTCTTTTTTTTTTTTTTTTTTATTTTCTGATGTGAAGATAGTATGAATACAGGTATTCTCAGGACATCTACTTTTTTACTTAGCTTTTTAAAATGATTTCAGAGATCTAAACTTTCAGTCAAGGTCTGTTTACTCTTGTTTTCTAAGATCATTCTCTTTCTTTCTAAAGTATAGGATTATTCATATATAGCGAGAAAAAATATATTTTATTTTGCTTTTCATCACCAGTTCATATGGAAAATAAAGTACTAAACTTACCGTCTGGTTGCAAGCCAAAGGGTATCCATATACATGCAAATGTACATTATACACAGAATTTTATACACATGCACGAATATTTATTTTTATTTATACTTAACACATTGTATGGTCTTGCTTACAGAAACAAAATGAATGCAGAAGATATTATGCCTTATGAAGTACCGTGTTGTGTTATTCTTTTAGTGATTAATTTATTTTTGTTTGGTTCCTTTAATGACTTAGTACAAAGTGACTATGACCTTTTAAAATTGTTCCATACGTTTTATTGTGTTTACTTGAAGATTTCTCCCTAGTTTGTTATAGTAATAAATGAGTTCATTTAGCAGTACTCTTTTTCTGCCTCTTAAATTCAAGGGTTTTTTTGCCTGCCAAGCGAATTGTATCATGAAAAAATACATATCAATGTTGCAGAAAGGAAAGTTCAGTTTTAGGCCTTTTTTCTCATGCCAAAGCACAGGTGCTTCAAACACATCTAATTATAGCAGTAATTAAAGTTATTACCTTACCTGTTTATTCAAGGGCACAAGGACTTCTAATGGGAACAAATCAAGATATAAAGACTTACTGTCAATTAGGCTTGAAGGTTTGCGGAGATAATGAAGGAGATCTGGAGTCAGGTTTCAGTTCTGCACAATAACAAAAATAGTAATTCAGGACTTCTTACTTTTCCTGGAACCATCCCAGCAGTTCAGGAGAAGAAAGACAAGAAGATTACCTGGGTAACATGATCTTAAGGGTACCAGAGAATAATGGCATTCTCCCATAGCCACATCTATGGCAGAGCCTGCTGCCAGTAGGAGATGGAACTGCTGCAAATACAAGCCCATCAATGGTGGAAAACAAATCTGTTCAGCTTCTTGTCACAGATCCTGTCAATATAGTGCTGGCCACAGAAGGACAGGTGAAATGTGACTCTGCTGTGGGCAGTGCACTTTTGAGTCCTTGTCTTGGTAAAATGTCATGACATGACTAGCAGTACTTTCACAAAGATGTAATTTAGGATTGACAATACATTGGAAATATCATTCTGCTACATGTTTTCTTAGACAGTGTGCCTCCATTAAAGTGAGGAAAAAAGAACTGTGGCAACTACAGAGAAAGGTAAGTGACTTACTGAAATTCTGTAATTTGTCCTATCTGACCTGTAAGTTTCAAAAACTATGTCATACTGACTGGGAACTGTATTGCTTATAGGCTTAAACATAATGGCATGCATACTTATAGCTCAAAATAAACAACTACAGTTTATTTGTATATTACCAGCCAAATAAAAATATCAGACGTGCATCACTTAATAAATTAGATTAGTCACACATTTTAAATATTCTGTTCTTGCTGTCTGATTTCATTATGTATATTTTGCAGCAAATAACTAGAAATGTTGCTTGGTAAATTGGAAGGTAGTGTATTTTAGTTGTAACCATTATAATCTGTTTCTTTGAGGCAGGCACTTCCAAAGATCAATGAAAACACAGAGTGTCTTCTAAAATGTAAATGCATATAACAGAGAAAATTAAGTGATAGTAAGAAAAAACTTATATTTTCCTTTTTGGTCTGATAGGCGTAACCAAATTTTAGTAGTTCACTCCAAAAGTAATGCCTCCTATTTAATTTCATGGAAATTACAACAGATACAAAAAGCGCAACAACATTATTTGCTGGAGGAAATTCTCAGCTACAAAACACTGTTTTTCAGCATAGCCACCACCATTAGCTATGCATTTTCATCAGCCATGAACAAAAGCCTGCATGCCGCCCTTGCAGAAATCTGCACCAGCAGAGGTGACTGACTGTTGTCACCACTGCTGAAATGCACCACTGACTGCCTCACTGTGCTCACATTCATCATTTGGTGTCCATAAATCTTCAGCCAGTATTGATGAATGTCAGTGGGCACAAGATATTCCACATGGAGGATAGCTCTTTGCTCCATATGCACTTCCACATCAGACACAGTTTTGTCAGACTGCCCCTCTGCTGCCATCTGTCACACAGCAACAAAATGTAATGGAATGTTGGAGGGGAGGTTCAGCCTCCACTGCCATAACACCATCTGCCTCTGATGTCATGGGCCAGCATAATAAAATAGGAGGCATTATTTTTGGAGCATGCCTCCTATATGCCAGTGCTGTAGGAATTTACAGCAACAGGTACATGGTGACCGGTTTACATCAAAGTAAAACAACAGCATACCAGTAATAAGAGCTAGAACTAAATCACTTGACATTTACAGTGTCTGATTTTCTTTTCCAAGATATTGGAAAATATGACATAGTTCTTAGGTAGTTGCTTCAAAGACTTTAGTTTTATTATTTTGCTTATTTAGTCTCACTGGCCAAGCTATCCCATAGTGCTGCGTTCCTATGACTCCCATTCCCATGCTTATTTTCCCAGTCCATGATGTCCCACCAGAAGCCATCATGAAACAAATAGGGTCTGAATGTTAATTTAAAGCCAGGACCTTGCAAACAGATCCATTCACACATCTTCCATTGATTTCATTAACTTTGCAAGATGCAGACTCAAGGCCCAAAGGGTAACATTAATTCTGTGTAGAGACATTGAAGAAGCTTTCCAAGATTAGGGGAGGTGTGAAATAGGTTTCTTCCCTCAATATGCTGAAGCGCTTCTGATGTTGTTTGGGTCACACTGAAGGAGATTAGAACCTCAGGGAAAATTTTAGGAAAGCATTTTATTTACAGATAATTCTCCTTATCTTTTATTTATTTTCTCTTTTCCTGCCACTCTGCTTTATTGTTATAAGAAACATTAGCAAAACCACAGACACTTTTGTCATTTCCTACTGATTACTCCCTAGCCAATGTCCTAATCCTCTATTTATTATATCACAAGTGGTTATTATAGAAACTACTGAGGTTGTAAGCAAGGTTGTGATTTTAGTGTTGGAACAAGTAGTAGAAAAAAAAATGGGCATTAACTTAGTATGTAAGCCTTGTGGGATTTATAATTTGTTCATGAACCTGCAATTTCTCCTTTTCAAGTCAAAATGTTTCCTATAAATACAGTAAACTTGCAACACTGATTCCAGGACAAACACTTCCAACGTCTTCCAACTGAAACATGGGTTTTGCCTCCAATTTACATTGCAATAGAGACCTAGCTCTGAAGTGGCAAAGAAATACTAGTGTACTTTCAAAATTATTCAAAATTCAGAGACTTTGCTACTGTGAGATAGAAAAGACCTGTATTAAAGGGAGCCCTGAAACTTAGCAAACTCATGGAGAGCTATCCAAACTTCCTACTTTAGCTACTTATTCTAGGACTAAAACCTGAACACAGAAGTAGAGATCTACGCATTTACTGTCAGTGGGAAGCTGCTTCTTCAGGAAGTCTGCGCTGAAAGTGCCAGCAGCCGGGCAATTTTAAGCATTAGGTGCAAGGCAACTGACCTCACACTTGGAATAGACCATAAGCATTAGACAATTTTGATCCCTGGTGATGCTCTGACTTAGAAATCCACTATTCTGGCCCCTGCTCCTTCAGTCATGTGTGTCTTCAAGTATAATATTTTGCACTATAGCATTCGTTAAAAAAAATATTTAGCAAGGAGTATTCCTTCCTATCCTTCCTAGAGTAAGGATAGAATACAATTCCTCTTTTTGGATAAGCACCCTTTTTTTTTTGTATAATTTAAAGCATACTCTAATCTGAGAAATGAATTTCACTAGAACTAAGTGCCTTGTGGGATCTCCTGTGGGTGTCCAGCAGCTTCAGCTGAGCCTCTGCAGTGTACATTGCACTTCGGTGTCAGCACAGATCAAAATACAGTCTAAGCCTTGGAAGACAGTAAGGGAAGTAAGGGATACTCTTTTTTTTTTTTTTTTT
>JACDJE010000512.1:521862-560086 GCA_016647715.1 Pavo muticus
AAAAAAAAAAAAAAAAAAAGTAGTAGCACTGCACTTATACTGATAAAATATGTAATTCTGTCTCACAAACTAAATTAGTATCCTAGTACCATTTTCAATGGATGTGTGAATCCATTACATATGAATGGAATTAACTGAATTAAGAAATAAAAAAAACTTCAAGCACCTGAAGCAGAAGGAAAGCTTGAGCAGTTTAATGAACTAAAATCAAATCAGATTGCATGACGTCACTGTAGAAATTTAAAAGAGCTACAAAAAGAAATTGCAAGATCTTGTGTTAAATCTTTTAAACAAATTTATCAAGTCACAGCTCTACCCTTTTAATGAAAAATAGGAAAGGTAGTTTCTGGATTTGAGAATGGGTAATGAAAATGATTAAGGCGCTAGTATAAAGAACCATGAATCTGATTGCCACTTTATGCAATGCATTAGAACAAAATTCAGTAAGGGAAGGAATTTAAGCCATACTGCTTATAAATACATAGCTCCTCACAGAGCTCTCACCACTGTGCGGTTATGTATCACTGTTGTATTTGGAAGCCACAATAACTTATTCACATGGAATTAATCTGAGTGGTTGTGGCGGGTTACCTTGGCTGGCTACCAGACCCCCATACAGCTCTCTCTCACTCCTCCTCCTCAACAAGGTGAAGAGAGAAAATAAGATGGAAAAGCCCATGGGCGGAGATGAAGGCAGGAAGATCAGTTACCGATTATCATTGTAGGCAAAAACAGATTTGACTTGAAGAAAATTATGTAATTTATTGTCAATTAAAAACAGAACTGGCTGATGAGAAAGAATGAAAAACTAAAAACCCCTTCCCTATCTCACCCCCCTTTTTCCCAAGCTACAATTCATACCTACATTCTTGACTGTTCAACTTCCTCCCTCCATGAGAAGCACAGAGGAACAGAGAATGTGAGCTGTGGTCAGTCCATAACGCTTTCTTTCTGCTGCTCCTACATGCTTATAGTCCTCTCCTTGCTCAAGTGCCTTTCCCATGGGATGCTGTCAGTCAATTGATCCAATATTTCTTCTGTTCACTACAGTTCTTTAGGGAGTGCAGTCCTTCGTGAATGGAACATAGTCCTCACAATCTGCAGCTCCTGCCAGATCTCCTGCTCCTGCATGGAATTCTCTTCTTGGGATGTGGGCCTCCTCAGGAAACTGCTCCTGCATGGGCTGCAGCTTCTTTCAGGGCACATCCACCTGCAGTGTGGGTATCTGTTCCAAGACAGTCCTCCATGGGATGCATGGTGCTGCATTGTGCTGAACCATGGTCTTCGCCAGGGACAAATCTCAACTGTGGCATCTCCTCCCACTCCTTCTTAACTGACCTTTGTGTCTGTAGGACTATTTCTCTCACAGTTTTATGACTCCTCTCACTCTGCTGTAAAAACTGCTGTGTAGCAGTTTTTACCCTTTCTTAAATTTGTTTTCACTGATGCGTCACAATTTTAGCTGATGGGCAGAACTGTGCCTTGCAAAGAACAGCTCTGATTTCTCCCATAAGAACCACCCCTACAGCCACCCAACTACTAGCATCTTACCATGCAAACAAAATACAGTGGCTTTTGTCTATTTTAAAGAAAAAAAACATAAAGTTCTTATAGCTACTGTCAGACTGAGGAGCATACATATATATAAGTACAAGGGCTGCTCTGAAAGTAATGCCTCCTATTTTATTATTTTGGCCTACTACCTAACAGGCAGATGTTGGTCAGGCACGATCTGCCCTTAGTCATACTGACTGTCTTGGATCATCTCCTCATCTTGCATGTGTCTCAACTTCTCTTTCAGGAGGATCTCTTCCATGATCTCCCCAGGCACAGAGGAAAAAATCACCAGCCATTAGTTCCCCAGGTTTTCCTTTCTCCTTTTCTTAAAAATGGGAGTGATGTTTCCCTTTTTCCACTCACCAGGGGCCTCACCTGACAGCCATGACTTTTCAAAAATGATGGAGAGTGGCTTGGCAACCACATCAGCCAGTTCCTTCAGGACCCCAGGAAGCATGCTGTCCAACCCCTTAGACTTGTACACATTCACTCTCAAGAGGTGAGTCTCTTGGACTTGCTCTGCTCTTAGACTGGGAGGGATTTTGCCCTCCTGAATCCTGTCTAGAAGTTCAGAGACACAAGAAGTGTGGGAAACCTAATTTTTTTGCTTTCTTTTAGAGGGAAAAAAAAATAAAAATTTGAGTTACAGATTTGGTAGGGGTGGTGGAGTGAGTGACCAAATTCCTGGATCTTTAATTCACTATTTAAGGGGAATAAAGAGTTAGGAATTTAGATATCTGGTGTTCAGCCAATTGACTGATTTGAAAAATGGAATAATGCTTTAAATGGACATCTGAGACTGCTGGAAACTCTGAAATGGAAGAGCTGCTGAATTTTGTACCAGATTGATAAAACATCACTTCATTGCTACATTGTGTGATGTTTATCATATTACCAGCAAACTGCTGGAATCTGAAATATATATTAAATATATATAAAGAGAGAGAGTGCAGATATTGTTCCAAACTTCTCTATCTTGTCTCAGTAACATGAGTTTACCATGAGAATGGGAGAACATCTACTAATCAATCTAAATTAGTTATTTTTTTAGTATGCATCTTATCTATGTCTTCTGCTAAGAATGTAAGAAATACAACCTCCTTTATAGTAAGAGGAGTTAGACTAGCAGGTTATTTCATGTTTCATGGTTCCTCTTACAATATTCGTACTTACCACTTAAGTGTACCTGACTATCCCTGGTGTGCAATATTCCAAATTTAGAACTGCAAATATCAAAATCAGAAAAATCTAGATAATTCATTGCTGAGTAAATATTTCTACTTTTTAAATGCTAATATTATTGCCATTTTATGTTGTCCTTGTTGTCTTTGTGCTGCAAACATACAATATTTTCATCCTTTTCTTTTCAGTGTCCTGATTTCTTCAGCTAAGCTGAAAGATGGTAAAATTTTGTGAACAGGGACTTTGTCTTTCCAGATCTTTGCAAAGCACATGACACACCAGAAGCATTACACAAAGATAATAAACATTGCCTTAAATAAAAATGGAAAGGCCCCTGATAAAAGTTTTAATCTTCTAAAATAACTAACTAGAGATGAAAGACTTTTTCATCACTGAAATTTTAAAAAGAAATTAAAAAATGAAAAAATAATTGTACTTCATATTTAAAGGTATAGGTTGTAAGCATGTTTAAATGCAGAAAACAAATTTATTTATTAAATTGTCCTCAGTTATAACAGTAAATAATTTGTGAGTCATCTAAGAAGAAAGTGTAGAAATCATTTTACAACAAACACTTGAGAAATGCTGAGACTGCATTTTAAACACTGATAAGTACTGTAGTAGATTAGTATGCACTGAAGAAAAATGTTTACATTCTGAGGAAAAATTATTAAATTGGTTATTTAGATTATCGTTTCAGTAACTTGTCTTTCTGTTCTAGTGTGGGTGTACACGGTTTTTGTTGTCATGGTTTAGGAGTCTAACCATTGGCTATGAGAAAGCTCAATAAATCAATAGCAATTGTTATGATAACAAGAAGTGGGACACTGTGGAATGGCAGTTGTAGCATTATGCATGAGGAGAGGCATGACTTGTTTGGGTCTATTAAGCTAGTATTTATCTTTGATTACATTGGGAATTTAGTCACAGAGATGGAAGCTGGCTATTATGATCTCATAATCAACTTACTATTCCATAAAGATATAATAAAGGTAAAAAGAATCAATCTATATCTTTGCACAGTTACAAATAGCTCTACAAACAATACTGATGTGTCTTTTTCATTTGTCGTGTAAAAAATGAATCTGTATAATAATCAATGTATAGTAATAAGAAAGTGGTATGAGAATAGGAAGCAAGTTCAGTGTTCCTGAAATACATTAAACTGAAATCCAAGTGGAAAGACGACACATTTTTCAAGAAAGAGTTAATTGACACTTCTGTTTACAGTTCTATCAACTTCCCACGAAGAGACCTCCTATGATTATGAGAGGATAGGTCATTCTCCAACACAGTTCTTGGTATCCCAGATGTAGCTTTTTGTTTTTTTGCTTCTCTAGATACCTGAGAGACATTTTTGTTTATGAATGAGACCATGTACACCAAATCATCAACCAGAAGCTACCAACTCCATAATTTGATGAGAGTACTTTTTGGTTATTGCATTACAGTGAGTCTCTCTTCAGTGAGAACTGCTGGTGATAGGTGGATGGTTGGACTGGATGATCTTGCAGGTCTTTTTCAGCCCTATATGGTGTTTTAATGAATCTGTTACACTTAAATCCTGGCCAAAGTGAAGCAAATTGTTCAACTGTCTCCTCCTGGGCTGAAGAGCAGAGAATTGTTTTGCTTCTACTGGAAAAGGATTTGTTAGTAGAAATAGATCTTTATGAACTAACTATGACCAATTTTACTGCAGACTGACAATGGTAGAACTTTTTGCTCTAGCCTTTTTTGTCTTTCTATTTTTCCTTTTATTTGGGAGGGAGGGTGGAGTGTGGCTTTTTTGTCGCAGTTTGAAGCAGTTTGTAGTCATAAATCAAGGAAATATCTGGAATCAAAAACACAGTGAAAAGCTTATTTCAGAAAAAGACTGATTTTAAAAACACACAGAACTTGTGCATATATCTATACTTAAACATATTTACAAAATCCCAAAGGGGTCAGCCAAATGTGTAGCCAGTGTTTACAAAACACCAGAATACTACAGATAGCTTGCATTAAATGAAACTTAGAAGATAACTCTTAGCAGACAGAAAAGAAAAGAGAGGTTTTTTTGTGCAGCAAGTAGTAAATCTTTAGAAGCTCCTGCCACAGATAGTTGTGATGGCAGGATCAGTATGTTAAAAAGGGACTTAGACAAATGTATGCACAACAGACCTGTGAGAAGCTATTACAATACTAGTCAGGTATATACAACAACTAATGTAGCAAATGTTGATGCTGGGAAACAGGGAAACACAGTGCAGAAAGCAACAGGGTTCATGTGCTTTACAGAATCACAGAATCACAGAATCACTAAGGTTGGAAAGGACCTATAAGATCATCTAGTCCAACCATCCACCTATCACCAATGGTTCTCGCTAAACCATATCCCTCAAACTGACCAGTATTGCCACTGCTGAAAATTATTATTGGTCTAAACAGGGTACTGCTTGCATTTTTAGACACTTATTTTTTTATTTTTTTTTCATTCCAAGTTGTTACTCTCATCTCTAATTGGACTTTAAACTCTTCTGCTCTTCTGGATCTTTGGACCTTGGCTTCCTTCCATGGGCCTTTGCGACCTTGCCCATGTCCTTGGGTCCCATTTCTGATGTGGGAACATTTCAAAAATTTGAGGAAAAGATAATCAAGCTCTCTTTTCCCTTCAGGACTTTTACATTTTAAAATTTTGGGAATCCACAGTCCAAAGACATGAATGAAAGCAAGGGATACAAGATAGATAAACAGAGAAAACCTGTTATCCAAAAGCAGTCTGCAATGTTAAACAGAGGTGAGTTGTTTTTGGTTGTTTTTTTTTTTGTTTTTGTTTTTTGTTTATTTGTTTGTTTTGGATGACTGAATGAATTTTCCAATCTTTTTTTTTTTTTTTAATTGTAAATAAATAAATTTGGAAACAAAGATGAAATTTTTTGCATTTCCTCCTTTCCCTTATTTATTACTTAACATTAGGATCATGTTTTTGTATCTTCATTTCATTTTAGAGTAAGTTTTCAGAAGTTATCAGTGACCTGCAAAGATCTACAGCATCATGAGGTAATTTCTGGGGTGAATTTGACTAAAAGCAAAATGATTGTTTAAAAACCTCATTGTCCCTGTAAGTGATCTAGCAAAAGAAAATTTTAAGATTTGGAAAGATTTCATGTGAAACATAAGGAGAAGAAAGGAGAAGACCTGAGTCCATGATGTCATTTCAGTAACACATCAGAGTACCATCATCGCTTTCTACCCATCATCATACCTCTTTTGCTCCTTTTCTCTCTGCTGGATATAACCAGCCTTGTGGTTGCAGTGTCTAATAAGGTGAAGAGAAGCCTGAATCTGAATGATGAATATGAAAATACTTGTAACTAACTTATAATTTAACTTCATTCTTTGTCCTTCTAGAAAGACCTGTGCTCTCTGCTTATTTTGTGTCTGCACTGAAAAGTCATAATACCTAATAGTACTCCAAAGGCACATAAAGCATTCCCAGTCTTCTTTGTTTGCTGATTATGTTGAGAATGTGAATATGTGTTTGCAGAACTTTTTGCATCAAGTTCATCAATGAAATGTTGTCCACAGAACTAATTTTTGAGAACTCCTTTCAGCATAATATATTTCCTTTTAGAACAATTCATCTTCTATTTGCTTGTTTTCTACCCAGCTATCATCTCCACGTTACAACTTCTGTACTAATTCCCATCCTTACCATCTCAAAAATTTTGAAAGTGGCACTGTACCAAAAGCTATTCTGAAGTCATGACAGATTAGATCTACTGCATTTCCCTTGTCTGGAGAATCAATTATCTTATCAAGAAAGCTATTGGGTTTGTCTAGCATGATCTGCCTTTGGTGAACCCAAGATGCATTTTATCCCATTTTCCATCTACTTCCTTTCCTAGTTACTAATAGAAAGTTGCATTGGACATGATGTGCACTTCAAGTAGTTTCAGAGGTAACTGTCTCACACCTTGAAGTACACCTAAGAATGTACCACAGGATTTATTTCAGAAATATGGCAAATTCTAAATAAATTCAAAAAAAAAAAGAAGATGATAATATAATGCAGATACACAAAGTGTGAACAATTGGTTTACAAACCTTTACACAGACATTGTTACAGATCAAGTAATATAACCTGGCATATCAAATCTTGCTTCTTTCTGAAAAATCTCATATTAATGGATCTGATATTACTCTCAATTTTTAACTTGCTTGAAAATACTGATCTGTTTGTAATGGATAACACAGTAACAACTGCCATTTTATTGTTGTCATACTATCTCCCTGGTCAAAAACAATGAGAAATTACAGAAAGACAAATTTGAAATAAAATAAATATTCTTTAAATCCTGACAGACTTGAAAAGCAAAAGGCCTCCATTTGGGAAAAGCTGTATGTCATGTATGAATGATTCACTTTTGGATATTAATAGAAAGCCATCTATGTCAATCTCAGTTGCTTTTATTGGATACAGAGTATGAGGCATTGAATTAAGATATAAGATAAAAATAAAAAGTAAGACCAAAAGTTTTGGTCCCTCCATAACAGATAATTTTGGAAGAGACTATATATCTAATACTATAAGTGTACTTTATTTATCCTTTATTAACTTTAATGCGTAAGCGCCTGCTTTAAAGAGCAATATTTTTTCTGAATAGTCTTATTATTTTATATCAAGAACCAAATCTTCAAATGATGTGAAGAGACAAAACTTTCCTGAAATCAAGGGAACTACATTCACATTAAATTAAACAAACAAATGAAACCGTTTTTCTGTATTGTTTATCTATATTCGCAGTATAATTATTATAATAGGTGTTCGAAAATTTGAAACTGGTGAGTTATATCCATAAGATCATAATGCTTTTAGTCCTTTTTTATTCTTTCCCTTTGGAACATTTTCATTTGAAAAACACAGAATATGCTTACTTCTATTAAGAAACTGAACTTAATACATTATTCTCTAGTGTTTCTATACCTGATTTTCCTGATGCCTTTACTCTACGGTCTTTTGAATTGGTGTCAAAGAAAGTCAGTGTCCTCTAAAACTTACCAAGGTAGGAGAGAGACCATGTGTGGCATACTAAATTTACCATGCTCATCATCTTAGCAGTCCTAATTCTAAGAAAACTGTATTAGACAATTATAGAAAGGGATCAGTATTGAAAACTACATTGTCATGTATACATATTACACATATGTTTGTGCATGAGTATATGCATATTATATATAGTTACACTATGATTGGAAATTGGAATTGATGTTGTGGACCTAGGTGTCTTTCGTATTTCTCTCATTACAGAAAAATGGCAAGTTTCAACCTAGGGAGCAGAAGCACACAATAGGTTTTACTGGCTGCAGTAATTTTTATGAATAAAATTCCACTTCATTATAAACCAAAACTGCATAATAATATGTTAGATATTCACTTATTGCACCTTGAAGAAAACATCATTAGAATATTAGAAATATTAAAAGATAAAAATTTAATAATAATTACAATGGTTCATAAAAAGTATTCTGATGAGTTAAAATACCATGAGTTTTTAAGATATGATTAACAGGCTAACAGAAAGCACTTACAGAAGAAATCAAGAAAAAAAATTAAAAATAAAAAAAAAAATCTTAATACATATTTTTCATTGTTCCAGTCTTTGTATGCTGTTCATTTAGACTATAGTCTGTGGAACCTTATAATAATATTTAATTTTGTATTAATAAGGCTACTCTTCCTGTATGAAAGCACTCACATGCATTAAAATAAGTATATACTTAATAGTTCTGACTGATGTATAGGAATGGCTGTTCAGGATGTATGGTGAAGTTAATGCACCCACAAAAACCTCTAGCTTAAGTGAAGTGTTTATTTAAGTTGGATCTAGTAGGTTTATTGAAGTGAGGAGGACAGATTGAATAGCAAGCACTGCTGAAATGATAGAACTAGTAAATCAGTAGGGAATTAGCTATTTTAAAGATAACAATATACTATAGGTTCATAGGACATATGATATATATAGGTTTATAGGATAATTCAGGTTGAAAGGGACCTCAATAATATCTAGCCCACTCTTTTGTTCAAAGTGGGGTCAGTTATTAGATCAGATAGGTTGCTCAGGATTTTTCCAGTTGGACATAAATCTCCAGTGATGGAGATTGCCCAAATCGATTTAACTACTTGTCCTCACTATGAAAAAGTTTTCCTTATGTCCAGTCTGAACTTTTCAATTTCTCTTTATGCTGGTTGACCCTTATCCTTCAAGTATGCACAATGGTAAAGAGCCTGACATTGTCTTCCTATCTGCTGAAATACTTGTGCTGCTCCTGAGGTCACCTGTGCAGGCTTTTTAGTGGTTTTTTTTTTCCTTTTTCTTGAGTTTCACTCGAGGTTAAGTTCAGTGTGAACAATTCAAACAGTCAGGTGAGCTCATGAAACCCTATGCTAATGTCACCCTTTATCATCCAAGGTAAACCTACATGGAACAGTGGAGGGATTATGTTATAGATATGACCTAACTTGAAATTATCTGAGATAATCCAAGCTGTGTTATTTGTAACTTCAGCCTTAGAAGTTTAGGTAATGTGAATTTCATAAAATCACAGCATCATTGAATGGTTTGGGGTGGAAGAAACCTTAGAGACCATTTAGTTCCAAACCCGCTTGCCATGGGCAGGAACGAGCCCATCCAACTTGGCCTTGAACACATGCAGGGATGAGTCATCCACAGATTCTCTGGGCAGCCTGTTCCAGTGCATCATCTCTCTCACAGTAAACAACTTCTTCCTAATATCTAATCTAAATCTACCCTCTTTTAGTTTAAAGCCATCACTCTTCATCCCATTAATACACTCCTTGATATAGAGTCCCTCCTCAGCTTTCCTTTTGGCCCCCTTTAGATACAGGAAGGCTGTTATAAGGTCTCCCCAAAGCCTTCTCTTCTCCAGGCTAAACAACTCCAACTCTTTAGGACTGTCTTTAGAGAAGAGGTGCTTCAGCCCTCTGGATGGCATTCCTTCCCTCCATCTTGTCACTGAGGCCTTTCCTTTAGTGATGAATTTACCTTTAGTGAAAGGGAAAATAAAATTCATTGCCTTGCAGTCATTTTATACATACCAGAACTGCTTATTCAAATTTTACAAGATACCACCCCTTGTAATCTTACAGAAAGTCATCTGCTTTATTTTTTTCTTTTTCCTTATAATTCTGTGTTTGTTTGCTTTTAATATTCTTAGGATTATTAGCTCAATGACATGAAACTTAGGGCTTTTCTACAAACTTTTGTACAAGAAAATATCATCTGTTCATCATGCAAAGTATGTATGGTATCTCTGTTTTAGATGTTGTTTTCATTAACATCTTAAAGAGTGATCCTGATTCCAGGGCACAAACTGCCTAGCTTGAGTACTACTGCCAGGAGGAACTGAGTGTTTTTCTTTCTTCCTCTGGAATGCAGTTAAATGTAATTTTCATTACAACACACAACATCATTTCAAATGAGTAAAGGAAATCCCACTTTTTTTTGTCCTGCACCCAATTGAAAATTTTCCTACTAGAAAACTATCTTTTTACTATAATGATTAAAAAACAAATATGTCACCAATCAGTGAAAACCAGTTCCATCTTCTGGTTTTAAGTTCTCTTTTGTCCTTAAAGATTGCAGAAAGCCTCTAGTAGGCTATGTTTACATTGTCAAATATGTGTCTCCCAATAGGAAAATGAAACAGTTGTTTTGAGGAATGGTTCTTAAATTTCTCACATTTCAGAGAATTTTATTTCAAATTCAAAGTCCTGTTGGTGCCATGGACTAGTGTTGAAGTCTGCTAGGTGCTTTCTGGAATGTCCCAGTCAGATTTTGTCCAAAACAGTTGTGCTATTTGAGAGCATTCAATGAAATGTGTGTCAAAGCAGAGTAAGCAGGAACAATCAGGAGATTTGGTTGAAAACGTTTTTTTTTAAATGCTAATGTAGGTGAACTCTACTAGAACAGGACAGCAATGGACAGAGGATTCAGCAGCTAATGAAAAAGAATAACAAAACCTCATATATCTTGAGTATGAAAAGGAAACCTTAGAATATTTGGAGTAACAAATATCTGTATTTTATTTTATTCTGTTGCATCTTCATACAAAAATTAAATGTCAAAAGTCAAGAGATAGCTTATAAACATCTATGGACATATAATGTATTTCAAACTGTATTGTCTTGCACACAATTCTGAAATGGATTCTGTAGGGTGACAAGTCATATGAGTTTGAGAGTAATTCACTTTCATTATTTTGACTCCAAATAAATAGTTACAGCTAATGAAATAATTCATAACATTTTAAATTGTTAAATTTGTTCTTATTTTAGTAAAAGTTTATCAGTTATTTTTGAGAATCACATCTCCTTTACAAATGCACAGAGTGATTAATTTGAAGTCTGTTTAAACAGTCATTGCCTGAAATATTTCCAAGAAGAAGCTGAAAGAATTACCTTTAAATTCATATTCACAGAAGCTATAGGCATTTCCTCATGCAATTATTCTGTTGCTTCTTACAGAACTTGCATCAACTATACTGGCAGAAGCTCACACACTTTTAATGTTACTTGTTTTACGGAACAACTGACAGTGTTTTTCTAGACTATACCATAGAATACATAGGAAAAAATGCTTAGGAAGGCAGCTAAAGGAAGGATAAATTAGAAAACCTCAGATTACTTGGACTTCTAGAAAATGGCTGCACCTAGGTGAAAGGAAAAGTATATCTTTGAAAAAAAACTGTCAAAAATCCTAAAGAAATTTTACATTTTCTCAAAAATTCTTTCTGAATGTAGTTACACAACAGCTGAAATCAAACTGAATTTTATTAGGCTTTCATTTGTTTTTAGGTAATCTGTGATAAAGTTTTTAATACTCTTTCTTCTTTCCATTTGTAAGAAGGTAAAAACTTCAACTATAGCAAATAAGCTATCCCTGATTTATACTCACATATTCCTTTCTTGGAAGTTTTCTTCCAAAAGATTAATTTTGATTTTGTTAAGTTAACGAATACTGTTAATTTTGTGTAAATTGATACAGTCTTCTGAGGGGATGATAAAAAGGTCATAAAGATGTTCTGATGTTCTTTTTTAAAGTTTTCTGCTATTATATCTCTAACTACTTTCTTACTTAGCTTTCTTGAGTTCTCTAATGGAATACTTTCCAGAACTGCACAATCATTTAGAAGTATGACAAGCATGAGAAACTATTCCTAAGAATAGGAAACTTTTAGGGTTTTTTGTTTGTTGGTTTGTTTTTTTTGTTTGTTTTTTTTTTGGTAGTTTTGTTTTAGATATAGAATTAAGGAAGTGGTTTCAAAATTAGCTTCGAAATAGCCCAGTGAAGAAAAATCATGTATTTTCTATTTTTGTTTTCATTTTTATTAGTAGTATTATGACAAAAAATGGAAATTCTACTTCTTAAGATTTTACTTTTCTAAAGTATCCTTCTCACACTCTTCATTCTCACTGTGATATTGTAAGACCAGGGCTTTTTGTTTAAGTAGGAAAGCTACAAAAATACTGTATGGAGCACTTGAGGGGAAAAAAAGTAAAGGGTCAGATACTGAGCTACATCTGAGATATTGCTGAAGGAGGACAGCCTTTCAAAGCTTCATGTGACCTCTTAATCTCTTGAAATTTGCTGCAATAAAAGTTGAAAAGAAAATAACACTATCTTATGTAATAAAAGTTAGATGTAATGATTTCTGCGAAACTTCTTTATGGAGTAAGTATCACACCCACTTTTTAATTCCCATCAGTCCTACCAGCAACTGTGGGAAATTTAATAAAAATTCATTTATGCCTATTCCATCTATTTTATACTTCTGAAAAATTGTGTGAAATTATCTTCTAGCTCTTTCTGGATTAAATTGTTGGGCCACAAAGATGATAAAAGGACAGGAGCATCTCCCCTATGAGGAAAGGCTGTGTGACCCGGGTCTGTTCAGCCTTGAGAAAAGAAGACCGAGAGGGGATCTTATTAATGTTTATAAATGTTTATAATGTTTTAAGTGTGGGAGACAAAGGGACATGGCCAACCTCTTTTCAGCAGTCTGTGGGGACAGGATAAGGGGAAATGGCCATAAACTTGGGCATTGGAAGTTCCACACCAATATGCCAAGGAAATCCTACACAGTGAGGGTGATGGAGCACTGGAAGAGGCTGCCCAAGGAGGTTGTGATTCTCTTTCTCTGGAGATATTCAAGTCCCACCTGGATGCCTACCTGTGCAGCCTGCTGTAGGGAGCCTCCTTTGCAGGGGGATCGGACTCAATGATCTGTAGAGGTCCCTTCTAGCCCCTCCAATTCTGTGATTATCACTTAATAGAGTTTCTAGTCTTTAGGGCACAAGTTGACAGACAAATCCACCATCATGTGACGCAGAATAAGTTTCTTACAGTGTAAGAAGAAAAATTTATGAACTCTTTTTTATGCTCTCCCTATATGTAGTATTCATTCTTCTCTTCCTTATTTTATGCAATATGCATAAAAATACTGCATTTAAAAAATATATATATACAACTCAGAGATTCTAGAAACATTTTGTTTGCATTCAGTGTGTTTATCCACTTTACCAACATCAGGTCTTTAGGTTATATGCTCCTTAAGTAGATTTTCTAGTTAGCACAATGATTAAATATTTCAACTTTAGTACTCTAAATACAAATACAAATATAGAAATACAAATATCCAAATGTGAAGAAAATAAATGATGTGTTTATGTCACAAATCTAGATGTTCAACATCTTCCTCAGTTGAGAGCTTTTGAAAGAGTTTGGAGAAATCATAAAAATATTGAACGCAGACAATATAAAGAATAAAGAGAGAACAGTTGGCTGCAAAAACATTAATTTAAGTTTTTGAAAAATGTTTATCTAAAATCCAGAATATATTACCAACAATTTGCTGAATGAAGTAAAAATTAAGCCTCTTAAAGGAACACATCTGATAGGAATTCATTTGAAAACATTCACATACTCAAGCCAACTCTATCATTTTACCATTCACTCTGCTCCTTCAAATTGAAGCTGAGTCCTAAAAGAAAACATTATATTATCAAGACCAAGAGGCATAGGCTTATCCAAAGTAATCATAACATAACTAGATACAGGAACTTGAGAACAGAGTCAAGGATGTAGCACTTAGGCTCAGCGCTTTGCTCTTGAGCACAGGTTGGCTTGTACTGCCCCATGTCTAGTGAGAAGTTCTAGTGAGAAGTGATCAAGGGAGAAAACTGATGATAACAGTGGTTGCATGGATTACTAGCTTCTCCAGAAAGCAATTCCATCCAACTGCATAATCATTGATGACTTTTCCTCATTAACCAGCTCTGATTCAACAGTGAATATGGAAGCCATCCTATTATGTAACAAGAGAGTTTTGTAGTTACTAATTACAAGATTTCATGTCCCAACAAAACATTAAGTCTTGTTCAACTGAATGACTTCTAGTGGCAAAAATCTTCCATAAAGGGTAATTGTAATGACACTCTGAAAAGTTAAAAGCCTAGGAATCACAGAGAACTTATGCAGCAATCCTTCTTTTGTTTGTTGTTTTTGTCTTTTCTGATCCTTTTGAAGATGTATCCAATTCTGATTTCCCTAAGTGGCCCTCAAGTGGCCAATTTATTGTAAAGAACTTTGTTTTCTTCAAGAAATGCTGAATTAAGTTATCACTTTTGATTTCCCCCACACCACTTTCAGAATAATCTATTAGTTAAATCTATTAAGTTAATTTGTCCTTAAATGAGAAAATGTAGGACTCCTAAAAATGCATTTCTGTGACAAATATAAGAAGGTGCTAAAGTAAGAGGCAGTACCTGCTCCTATTCTGACATAGTTTATTAAGTAACAGAACTAAGTTTCATTTAGAAAGATTTTGACTGTTATAGTCCTGGTCACTGAAAACATACAGAAATTAATGAAGTCAGTCCTCAGATGAACTAGTTGATAAAGTAAGACAGCCACAGACTGAAGAAAGTTGCTTATGAAAAAAAAAATAAAAAAAAAAAATCAGGCAAGTCTTTGTAAAAAGTGCTCATTCATATAACATTAATTATTTGCAGTCTGTTTTGCTTCCATCTTCTACAATGCAAAAATTATGCAGATATATCCAGTTTTTATCATCACTTTTCCATGTCTTTCTCAAAAAGGCGTCCAAAAAATGTATTTTGGGTTTTGTTCTATTTGTACTTCAAGTTGAACACACGTTGAAATTACCATAGAAGCAGTTCTGGGGAACTGGTTAACCACAGTGCAAATATTCCTGCAATGTCTCTCTTACATTTGGATCAATCACATACAAGACCAGTCTCTTCAATGGCTTCTTACTTTCCATTGACAGCCTTCCTCTGGAAATCAATGCTGTCAGTGTGTCACCTTACAATACATAACATCAACCACAAGGTCCTGAGGGCATTAGTGTTGCTACAGAAGTATTCAATGTGAAATCAGCAAACGTAGCACGGAATGATGTAGAGCACCCAGACTCTAGTGTTCTTCATTGTCTTTTCTCTCAAACCTAAGCTCTACCCCACAACACTTCAGAAGATGCTCAGATGTGAGATGCTGTCCAAGAAAAAGATAAGGATAGAAATATTAATAGTACAAGTAATTCCTGCTTCCCTATGTCATCACTCCAGGCCTATATTATTTCTAACTAAGAAAACACATGGGAAAATTTTGATTTAAATGTAATCACTTATTTTGAGTTGGATGCCATCCCCCTTGTAGTATACTCTACTACAACTAATATTTCTTAACCTGTTTTATCTTTCCATAATTGATTCATGGATATGTTCAAGCTCTTACAGCCATTACAATTTGGCAGATCTCAGAGCCTTCACTGAAAACAGCACTCCAGCACAGCAAAAAAATATGCTAGGTGTTTCTGAGTTATAGAAGTAGTTACTTTATTCTGTTGAAGACTTAGAACTTGTAGCCTCTGTTAAAGAACAGAAATGGTCAATAGAGAGCAGTTTGTGGTGTTAGAGGGCAACTCAGATAATAGAGTGTACATTAAATCCCTAACAGTAGATTTAGAAGTATCTCAAAACATAATTTTAGTACAAGAATGGAGTTCATTAATTTTCCATACGTTACTTAAATGCTGGTTTGGGGAAAGTACATGTGGGGGGGAAATCCTCTCAATTTTTTGTTTTGGTATCTAAGTTAAAAGTAGTACTGTGGAAAACACCAGCAGGTGTGGTATTTCAAGGACAGTTTGTGTAGCTACAGTGCAAGAGGTTATCTCACATTAAAACATTCTCCAGTCCTTGAGGTGATACTGCATATTTCCATATTGCAGTATCGTTATCAAAGAATAATAGATAAAAAACCTGGCATCATTTTTCTTCAGTGAACTCCTCCCAGTTCTTTTTTATGGCTTTCTATGATAATTTGAAATCATTTCATCACACACAAATAAGTTCTGGAAGAAACAGGNAAAAAAATGAGGAAATAAATTTTTTATACAATTCTTAATTATCTTTTGGAACTCATTCCAAGAGGGAGCTGATTTCTGATTTCAGTAGGATTCAGAGCAAGGATAAGTCTATCTATTATACTTCTAATTAAAATATTAAAAGTGCATAAGCAAACAAGAAAAGCAGTAATTTCCTATGCTGGAAATTGTTGAGAAAATCAGTAAGAATAAAAATGGTGAAAGCAAGGAAGAAATGCAAGAGTAAATGTGGACTTAGTGTTATATTAACTGTATAATATTTTTCTTTTGAAAAGCTGTAAAGATATAGTTACAAAAATAAATAAATAAATAAAATGGATTGAAATTTAAATGGAGAAAATTAGAAAGTAATTTTTTTTTAATGTATGATTTACCTTAAAACGATTGCCTTAGAAATAGTCATTCTTCAGAATGAATCTGAGGGACTGCTTTTCTACTTATTAGCCTGAACCTTGATCTTGAAGTATGCTGAGGTTTGCGTTTTGGTCCGTGTACTTTAATTGTTTTGGCTCAGCACCATGCTGAATTGCAACCCTGGCCTTTAACTGCTAAGAGGAGATCACTCTAGCAAACAGAACAACATATCCATAGCAACTGTATTAGTTCTGAGTTTTTAAAACATGAAATGGTAATTTTTTTCTTTTCTTTTGTTTTCTTTTTTAATTCATGTCTCATAATTTATAACAGTGATGACCTCCTGGCTGGGCATTTCCAAGCTATTAATGACAGGCTGAGTTATGCGACCTTGACTTCACCTTCAACCATTAACTCTTCTATCTCATCATTAACTGCTGAGAAATACCCTCCCTTTTGGTCATTATTTCTTATATATGCATCTCATAAACAGATATTTTCTGTAACAATTACATGTCAGAGTAATTTCTTTTTTTTATTATTAATATCTACCGTTTTATCTTTGTATTCAGGCCACAAGGATGCTGTGACATGTAGAAGCTTGCAGATTACTTAAGTTTCTAGGGAAGAGGTCATCATTTATGTACAGGCAAATTGGAGAAAGAGGGCTTAAAACATCACATTTTACATGGGAGGAAAAAGCCTTGCATCTTTTGAGTTGTGTCTATGAAGCATATTCAGAAATGCTGAGGAATTCATTTTTAGATCAGGCATTTAGATGTGCAATATATACAATACCAGCAAGAAAACCCTTAGCGTTAATAGTAAAGGTGACCTCTAAGTTATCCCTCCTGACTACCAGATCTTTAGACAAAATGGTTAGTAATTTCACTGGGATTAATTTGCCAGCATTTTGCAGACCCTTATCTTATTTTCTGAAACTCATAGAGGGATCAGAATCCACATGATATATTTCTCTTATCTGTCAGTGCAGCAGCATAAGATAAAAGAAGATTCTTATTGAATGGATATATTTTTCATTGTCCTTCATAGTATAGATTAAATGGGTCTTGTATGATTTTTCTTTTCCTGATAGACCAAGTCATACTTCTGTATAAATAACTTTTGTGTAATTTGAGAATTCCTATGAAGAGCCCAGTAATCAATTTTTTTTTTTTTTTTAGANAAAAAAAAAAAAAATGCTTACCTCAGGAAGGCCCATACAGTCAGGTAGAGATCTCCAGATAAAACACTCTTGCCTCCACTGCCAACCCTTAAATGAGGTCTGGGAAGGTTCCGGTCACTCAGGTGCATTGCTTGCACATGAGCTCCCCTGGATTGGTCCTGCCTTCCCACCAGGTGTTCAAGCTGTAACTCAGCATTTCCACTGCACTACCAAAATAAAGAATTCACAAGAATAAACAAATGAATAACTAAACAAAAACTTTCTGAGAAGAAGTCATAATTTATATAAAATTGGATGCTTTTTACTTTGTGGAATACTGCACTTTTTCCTAACATTCGCTCTCTATTTTTATTTTTATTTTTTGGGTAAAAAAGTGATCTGTTCTGTTTCATGTATGAAAGTTCTACATTAAAAGAATATGAGCTATGAGCTAGCAAATATCTTTACTGAAGCTCTGTTGGCAGCTGAGATCACTGACAACTTCCTGGCTGTGATTCATAATCTATATTGGTGCCTTTGAGACAGCAAGCTATTGATTTTTCCCAGTCTATAATCCAAGACCATATACACAGCTTGTTAGACATCTGTGGGAATATAAACTGAGTTTTGATACAATTTAGGGAGCTTCTGGTAGCAGAGCACTTAGTTTTTGTCTTTGAGAAAATCTTTGTGTATTTGTGTAGTCTTTGAGATTTTTAACAGACAATTCAGTAGAGCTTGAGTTGTATTTTTGAGAGAGGAGAGGAGAGTTGGTAAACTGCTTCCTTGGGTGTTGCTCATACGAAGTAATAATTAGCAATAAAATAAAGAGCAATAATAACAAAACATGGGGATATTTCAACATTCTTATTCTTTTCTTTGATTTTGTAAAGTACAATTTAGAATTAGTCCTCATATGTTATATTTAATATCTTGGCCGTTTTAACTTGTCCTACTTGGGAAAACAGTCCTGTCTTTATCATGTGGCACATATGCAAAAATAACATTCAAAAGATCAATCATTAATTTCAAAGCAGTTCTCCACAATAAAGGGATTTAAGAGTAAGCGCACAGAAAGTATTCAAAAAATATACATAGCTAAAAATATATTTCCTATGTTCAAGTCACTGCATACACACTGATTTTCTTAATCTACACGCAGTGTAGTTTAATAAACTATATTATTAAACTATTATATTCTGTCTTCTGCGAATAAATGTAAGCTAAGGAAAAAGAAGAGGCTAATATAGTTAGAAGCTTATGCAGTAAGGTGAGAATTCCATAAGGAACTGTCCGCATATATGTCCTTTTAAATGTTGCTTAATATTTGTCCAAGAATACTTAAAGAGCTACCATGGAAGGAGAAAATTACTCTGAAGATCTGTGTAGATTTCAGATGACAGAAATATCTTTGTGCATGTCATCACATTGCATGTTGGTCTGGAAGGTTAGCAAAATATTTACACTAAGTCTCCAAAATCAAAATAAAGCATTCTTGACTGTATGCGAAGTATACTTTAGCAAAACTTGGATAGGTGCTAATTTTCTTTTTTGTGATAGATAACTACTCTTGAAACAAGAAAGAAAACAAGAAAGTACTGGCCTGACTATATGTATTAGCAAAAGTTAATGTTGAAAACTGGACAATTTTTCACAAGTAAAGCAAGAAATGAAATTTCTGTTTAATAGCATGATAGAAAACATATAATCTCCCCTCCCATTCTAATTGGAATATTGCAGAAGACCATTTCAAACCTATATTTTTGAAGTATTTTGCATGTGTACCAATTTTTTATTCTACCTCGTTTATATACAACTTAATTGATTCTCACAAAAACAAATAAGGCCTTAATTATGGTATGTTTACACATCTTCTCAACCTGGAGATTGTGAGTAGATAATTGATATAATGTTATGCTTGTGTTGAACAAAAGACAATGCTATTCACATAGACAGATATTCTGGACTGTGCAAGAAGTTGGAACTCTAGAATAGTGAGTAGAGAGTATATATAAATAGTAGTATATTAATTTTCTTCTGATTGAAATGAAACAACATAGTGTACAGCACTGCTGCGCCCTGCATATTTTTAGAATTCTACTATTCGCAGGAAATATTCAAATAAAGCAATGAGAATTAAACTGGTTATTGTTAAATTAATTACTCTGTACTAAATTCCCAATTTGGATAATCTTATTTGTTTCAGTCTTTACCATTCCCACTTTCCTATCCACCTGCTGGGAACAAGTAAGGAGCAAGAAAAAAAAAGTATGTGAGACAAAGCAGATTCCAAAATGAAATATGAAAAATAAAATGATAAAAAGGCAAGGAAAATATTTTGAAGTTTGGAATGGTAAATATGGGTCACCAGGTCATTCAGACAAACTAGTTTCAAGAGGAAAATAAAATTATAAAAAAGCTCTTTAT
Source organism: Pavo muticus (assembly GCA_016647715.1). Lineage (NCBI taxonomy): Eukaryota > Metazoa > Chordata > Aves > Galliformes > Phasianidae > Pavo > Pavo muticus. The sequence continues at coordinate 542,018 of JACDJE010000512.1, forward strand.
TTTATGACTCAAGTTTTATGACTCAAGTATTTTATGACTTTAGTTCTGATGTCATGCTAAATATTTGTTGTTCATTATTTCTGGAAATCTGAAAAGAATTTGGATCCACTCATCATTTCAACAGTGTGAGAACTGGATCATCCTTGCTTGTATCACAAGAAGGTAAAGGAAATGAAAAAGGGAGTGAGCAGACACTGTTTTCCGTAGGACTTTAGAAATTCATGTGATGATAAAAGTGATAAAGTCAGAGATGGAGTATAGTTATCAATAGCAGATAACACAGTTTTACTAAACAAACTGCTGTCCTTGGAATAAGTAGTTCAAAATTGTTCTACCTACATACAGGTACATAGTTCACCAGAGGTTCATCTTATTCAAGCTTGGATGCATTTTAAAAAGTGGTTACATAATGAAGAGAAATGTCACTGCTTAGTGCATTTCTCTCTAGGTCTGTACACTTACAGAAAGGCTGGAGACAAATGCTCCTTAGTTATAATTTTCCAACTGGAATGTTACATACTCAACTATACAAAAGATGCAGAAATTGCAGACTGACCTGTTAGTTGCCCTTTCCTATATTCTAAATCCAGTATTGTAACAAAGGCTGTTTCACCAGTGTGAAAGTAAAAGTACGATTATATTCAAACCACAATGTCTGAGGAACAAGTACTACTATTTTTATTTTTAATGCACCCATAAACAAAACTTGCACTCATCTTTCACTCAGCTCCCTTCTTTTACCAGCAGCCTACTGCAATGGCCACACAACTATCTTTTAATTAACATCACATGGTAAAAAATAAAAAAACCATTTTGAAATTATGTTTGTGTGTTTAATTATAGGAAAGGCTAAGAACATGTTAACCAAAGTGCATATGCTGTTCTTCCATTCCAAGACATAACCGAGTGTCTTAAGTGTTATAAAAAAATCAGTATCCCCAGTCAAGATATTCTAAAATGCACTTTCTTTCCCAGAATCATAGAATCATGGAATTGCTCAGGTTGGAAAAGACCTTAAAGATCATCTAGTCCAACTGCAACCTAACCATATTAGCCTAACTCTAACAACCCTCCTCTAAATCATGTCCCTGAGCACCACATCCGAATGGTTTTTAAACACATTCAGGGATGGTGACTCAACCACCTCCCTGGGGAGCCTATTCCAGTGCTTAACCACCCTTTCTGTAATGTTTTTCCTGATACCCAACCTAAACTTACCCTGGCACAACTTGAGGCCATTTCCCCTCGTTCTATCGCCTGTCACCAGTGAGAAGAGAGCAGCCCCGCTCTTGCTGTAATCACCTCTCAGGTATTAGAAGAGAGCAATAAGGTCTCCCCTCACCCTCCTCTTCCTCAGACTAAACAGCCCCAGTTCCTTCAGTCGCTCCTCATTGGGCATATTCTCCAAGCCCTTCACAAGCCTTCTTGCCCTTCTTTGGACCTGCTCCAGCACCTCAATGTCCTTTCTATATTGAGGTGCCCAAAACTGAACACAGTACTTGAGGTGGGGCCTCACCAGTGTCAAGTACAGGGGCAGGATTACATTTCTCTAGTCCTGCTCACCATACCGTTCCTGATACAAGCCAGGATGCCATTGGCCTTCTTGGCCACCTGGGCACACTGCTGGCTCATATTCAGCCGGCTGTCCATCAGTACACCAAGGTCCCTTTCTGTCAGGCAGCTTTCCAGCCACTCCTCCTCAAACCTGTAAGGTTGCCTGGGGTTGCTGTAACCAAAGTGCAGGACCCAACACTTGGCCCTATTGAAACTTATACAGTTTACCCTGGCCCATTGATCCAGTCTATCCAGGTCCCTCTGTAGTGCCTTTCTCCCCTCTAGCAGATCAACACTCCCTCACAGCTTGGTGTCATCTACATTTCCTCTAAATAAGAATATCACACCCACAAAAAAAGTATCCACTTTCTCTATCACAATATCTTAGGCTTAAATTTTGCAAGCTTTTCAAGAAAACATCCCTTCATTATGCTTTCTGGAAGTGCACAGTTCAGGTCTGGCTTTGTTCACAGATAAAGTAGGAAGTAAACTCTGGAGTGGTAAACTTAGTAAGTTGTTTTTGTCATCTAAAAACTGAAAATCAGTACAGGCCAGAAATGGCAATGTGTTAAAATGGTAATGTGTGAAAAAGATTGTGATCCCTGAGAGGGAGTCACAGCATATGATTATCACTTGGATTTGCAAATGGATGAGATAAGAAATCCCTCTATTCAGTGAAGTCCTAAGGGCCAACTGCCTTGTTAGATTTATGATTCTAAGAAGCAGGGAGGAAAAAATGCAATGGTGAGCACAGAAGAATGAGAGAAGAGTACACCTTCTTCCTGGCATATGAGAGATCAAGTAAGACTAGAAATGATTTTCTGTTTGTTTTGTTGAGAATAAGCCCCTGTCCTCAGTTCTCAGCAAAATGAAATGAAGAGGATCTTCCCAAAGCAAGCACTTTTTGCACACTCTGAAGGCCTACATGATTTGATAAAATTAGCTAATGACCTGTAAGTACTTATTTTTAACTGCATAGTTTCTACAGAGCTCCTTTTTAGTGCCAGTTCTCTTTGATATTTTCATCAATGATTTGAATACATGACTTGAAGGTATATTAAGTAGGTTTGCATAGAACACAGAACTGGGAGGAGCTGCTGACTCTCCTGAGGATTGAGAGGCCTTGCAGAGAAATCTTGACAAATTAGAGGGCTGGGCAATCCTCAACCACATTAAATTTAACAAAAGCAAGTACAGAATTCTGCAACTGGGATGGGACATCACTGGGAATTATATAGACTATGGGATGAAGGGCTGAAGAGAAGCCCCACAGAAAGGGATCTGGGAGTTCTGGCAGGTTGACAGCATGCTGAATGTGAGCCAACAGTGTACTCTGGCAGCCAGTAAAGCCAACCATACCCTGGGGTGCATCAAGCCCAGCACTGCCAGCTGAGTGAGGGGAGATTTGTTTCACTCTGCTCTGCATTGGTACAGCCCCATCTCATGCACTGTGTGCAGCTTTGAGTGCCACAATATATATAGGATGTAAAGCTATTAAAGAGCATCCAAAGGAGAGCTATGAAGATGGTGAAGAGTTTGGAGGGCAGGACATATGAGAAGCAGCTGAGGTCCCTTCAGCCCAGAGCAGGGGAGCTGAAGGGAGGTCTCATGGCGGCTGCAGCTCCTCACAGGGAGCGGAGGGGCAGCACTGAGCTCTGCTCTGTCCAGACAGAACCTGAGGGAGCAGCATGGAGCTGTGTCAGGGGAGGGTCAGGTGGGTTTTAAGAAAAGGTTCTTCACCAGAGAGCAAGTGCGCATGGAACAGGCTGCCCAGGACAGTGATCACAGCCCCAAGCTGCTGGAATTCAAGAAGCATTTGGACAATGCTCTCAGATGACAAAGGGTTTGAATTTTGGGTGGGGCTGTGTGCAGCCAGGAGTTGGACTCAATGATCCTCGTAGGTCCCTTCCAACTTGGGATATAACATGATTCTATGATTTTGTGCATCAAACATACAGAAAAACATTGAACAAAAAACTACCATCATATGATTCTATAAATAATATAGAACCTCAAATATTTACTTCAAGTGGGAACACATATTTCAGGGTTCTTTTAGAAACCCTTTCTGTAGAGAAACAAGTTCAGTGAGACTTTATCACTCTTTCTGTGATAATTAGAAAGAACTATTTCTGTATTTTTTTTTAGATACCCTCAGATACTCTTCATTTAGTGGATTTAAATGAAATGAAATCCATTATCACTGTTTCTCTAATTGACTAGATCACTCTTCCAGAATAGCATTTTGTATCCATGGATAACAAAAATATATAGGAGGAAATAAGAAAAAAAAAAACAACATGAGAAAAAGAGCATATATTTTGTTTGATGAAGCAGTTCATTTGTTTAGCAGTTGAAAACAAAAAAAGAAAAAAATAAATAAATTCTGGAAGTCTTCCATCTGTCCTTTAAGGATAGATGCTTACTGTCCTTTAACCTTTCTTTTTCTTGGAAAAATATGTTATGTATTCTTCCCTCAGATACAGAGAGCAATAGAGGGAATATTTGCACAGTCCTCAGGGCTCGAGTAAAGACCACAGGTTCTTAGAAATCTTAGAGTATTTCTTTAGGTAATTATGAAGATTTTTATTTAATGTGAAACATGTTAGGGCTCATGTTTTAGTGGGTTTCTAGTTTTTAAAGAACTCATTTTTTCCTAGCAACTCCCAGAACTCCCATTCACTTCAATGGTAGCTGCAGGTGCTGAAAATCCAGTTGAACAGTCCGTATCGATTTGAAATTTTGCAGTGGTCTTTCTCTCACACACATGCTCACACATGTTCCTCTTTACCCTTCTTTGTTTTCCCTCCATCTGCCCAAGATTAAGACCAATCACACCAAACATAGATACCCATTTAATGGGGATATGAATGTTAAAAAGAAACAGTTAAATTAATTGAAATGAAAAAAAAAATAGATGAGCTTCTCAAGGTTTTTTGTTTGTTTGTTTGTTTGTTTGTTTGTTAACTTTTTAAAAATCAAATGCAATGAGAATGTACATTTTCAAGAAAATTAATTGAGTTTCAGGATACATGCAGATGAGTGAATTATTTTAGAAGCACCTCTAATGTCTTTTTACAAGGGTCACTGTGTTTTACAACATGACAAAAAAAAAGGGAAGGGAAGGAAAGGGAATTGGAGGAGAGGAGAGGAGAGGAGAGGAGAGGAGAGGAGAGGAGAGGGGAGGGGAGGGGAGGGGAGGGGAAGGGAAGGAACTATATCACATTTTTGCTAGACTTGAAATAAAAAAAGGCAATTGGAAATGCATCATAAACAGGATTATTTAAACTCAGCTTGCCTTAAGATAGAAGCAGCTATTAAGCAAGTTGTTACGTAAAGGTCCAGTATTTCTGAGATTTTATGAGAGTAATCTAATGCATTGGTCAGACAAGGTTAAGAATAATGCCCTTGCAGTCTCCCTAGTTCCAGCGATAGCATTTCATATGTACAAAAAGCTACAGTGTCTGGACATTGGTGAAATTGATGTGTACAAATATAAATTTGGGGATTTGGTTATGAATTTAAATATTCCTAAAATAAAATACTATAATAATAAAATACCTATGATATTTTTGAATCTTTTCTTTTTCCTGAGTTTTGCTCTGTTGTCCATCTTTTCCTCCTTTTTCCATATTAGCTTTCACAACACTTCCTGAGGCTTTTAGAAATGTCGTAAACTTACTGTATCATTACTGATGCACACAAGCAGGAACATAAATGAATACTGTATGTGGATGATATTCTACTTTTTATAACCCATCCTGATATTTCAATCCCAGCTATTACACTGTCCATAAATCAGTTTGGGATCCTCTCTGGCTTTAAAAGTAATTATAATAAATCCAAAGATATGTTTATGTATAGGAGGCCAATTGAACCCTTTGCTTTTCAGTTTCCATTTAAATTGGTCTCCAGAGGTCTTACCCCAGGTTATTTATTCCTTTTTCTTTAGATCTGCTGTACAGATTTAATCTTGGTTCTCTGCTTTGTACAATTCAATGGACTCTGTACAGGTGGTTTTCTTTCTTTTTTTTATTATTATTAGGAGAAAGAGCTGTCATTAATTAAAAACAAAATGTACTTTGTATTTTTTCTCTGGTAATAAATAAACTTTCTAAGAAATGGTGAAGAGTAGCTTAAAAAATGTTTCTATGTGACTTGAAAGCAATTGCTTAACTCCTCTACTTATTCTAATACAACACAAACGCAGTGTTAGTCTGCTCTGCAGATTTTCCCTTTCTTGACTGTTATGTAAAACTCAACTTCTAAGCATTCTTTCTTTCTTCATCCTTCTGACTGATTAAATACTCATACAGAAGTCAAATCAAGGTAAGTTTTTGTGTCAGTAGGTGTCACAGCAATAGAACTGCATGGCTGGAAAACTTTGTCTGATCTGAATCCTACTGAACAGACTTCTGATTTCACAGTGCTATCATTCCAGAAATAGAAAAAATGCCAAAGTATCTTGAAAAAGATCAGCTGAGAGAGATGATGCAAATCCTGGCAACAGTATGTTAAGACCAATTTAAGAAATAAGGAAATTTGTATATAAATTCCCTTATTATATATTTATGTAAATTATATATATTACTATATTATATAACTTAGGAACACCCATAATATTTTGCAAATTTTATAAGGAAAAGATTTCTGTTTTTGTTTGGGGTTTTTTTTGGTCTGGTTTTTGCTTTGCTTTGCTTTGCTTTGCTTTGCTTTGTTTTGCTTTGCTTTGCTTTGCTTTGTTTTGTTTTGTTTTTAATGCAGGAGTTGTCATGTGTAAGTAATCGGAGGAGTCCAGAGGCTGTGGCTTTAAGAACTCCGCAAGTTCTCCTAAGAATGGGAAAGAAATTTTTCAGATGGCGACCTAGAAAGTGGGAGCTTTTCTAGAGACTGAGTCTGTGGAATTGAGAAATGTTGGAAGCTAATGAAAGCTGAACTGGAAAAACAGACTAGAAAAAAGGATCCAACCTGCAGGGACAAAATAAGTAAGTTAGCTTAAGAGCTTTTATTTAAAGTAAATCTCAATAAAAGGATTCAAGTTTTCTCCCTTTAAATTACAGAGAATGTTCTAATTTTAATTTTTATTTATATATTCATTTTTTATAGCAGATTCTTTGAGTTTGGAAGCCCTGTGAAAGCATTCCTTTTTAATAGGGTACTTTTAAAAGTACTTTTGGAGTACTTCTATGTCATGGCTCTTAATAGCTCATCTTACATCATGATGTTTCTTACAATTTTGAAATTATCTCACATATCATATGGCAATTGATGTATATTTCCAAATAAAGGCACACCAGGCAAACTGTTCCAAATTCTCTTTTGCTAATTAAGATGAACGGTTTCAAATATACCAGGCTTGTTTACGTGAGAGTCTTTCCTGACAATTTATTATAGAAACAAATCATAAATATCAATTCCAATCATAGAATAACAAAACTTTCACTGAAAGTGAAACTTATTTCACTGTTCCAGGAGCTGTAAAAATCATTTCTTCCAAGATTTGTAATATTAGTTGCATGCATTTTCTGTTTAATCCTGAACAATTATGTTTTGGAATCTCAATTTAAAATACAGATTTATTAGCTCATCCAGTGTTAAAGAATTTCTATCATCTTATCTTGATCCAACTGAATCAAATACAGATTGAAGAAATTTCTATCTTTGTTTGGAGTTACATTAAGGTAAATACTTTCTGAACCAAGTTAGACCATCTTCAGTCTTCCACGGGCCTTTAGTTTGAGTTGCATCTGTCTTCAAGAAATTAAACTAATTTTTGCTTAACTTTTTCATCTCAGTGAATCGTTTGTTTGTTTTTATTTTGATGTGTTGTTTGACAGTAACTAACAGTAAGCTACGTCTACTGTATATATAGGCAGAAGTTCGAATATTTCATTGAACTATTTCTATCATTATACAACAGTTTGGATGGTAGACAGGGTTTGCTGTGGAGAATATTCATCTTCAGTTGTAATTTAAAAGTTCTGAATGAACTTTTCTGTGTCCTTGACTTCTCCTTCAAATTGTTTTTAAATAGTATCCGTGTGCGTGTATCTACATACCTACACATAGATGTCTGGTTTTTTTACTTACCAGGATTCTACTACTCAGTAAAATCATAGAATTATAGAATCATAGAATGGCCTGGGCTGGAAGAGGCCTCAAGAATCATCAAGTTCCAACTCCCCTGCCACAGGCAGGGTGCCAACCACCAGATCATGAAATATTCCAATCCAAATCATACTACGATCAATAAAAATTTTATCATGGGTTTTCCTGTGTAAAAATATTCAATTCCCAAATATCCAACTACACTCTTATTTCCAGGTACAGCATTATAATTGCTGAGTGCTGTATCACTAATTTTTGTGTAATTGTATGTTAACTAGTTTTACCTAACTCCAGAGAATATGGTCTTTCTGAATAAGCATGCAGCGCCATGAATAATAGTATGCCACTACAGAGTAATAAACCTGTGAGAGAAACTTAGGGTAACACTCATCAACTTGATTTTCATTTTTTTCTTTCTTATCCTTGGCACTTTTCCTGATGTGTATCTTCCTCTTTATTAGACATTTGGCAAATGCAAAAGAAATCCAGGTCAAGTAGACTTAAAACCATTCTGATAAATAAAGCTACCTCCTGGAGCTGCATGATATAGTTTTATACATATGGATTCTATGAAAATGTTTTGTTTTTTTCCCCTGTGGAAAGACTTTTTTGAAAATACATTTCAGAGCTTTTTTATTGAAGAGAATTCACTAGATGCTATAATCTCATATTTAGTGAGGATTATACCACATTATTAAACTGGCATGGAATGTGGGTATTCTTTTAAAAGACTTGTTCTCTTTACCAAGGTTTAAGCTGTGATGTCTAGAAAGGAGAGTTTCACATGCTTTTGTGTGTAGTTTTATTCTTTGTTAGCATGTAGTCCCTTATGTAAGAGAAAAGGAGGACATGAATGAGACAGACATAATCAATGTTAATGAACAATGCTGGATGCTGATATTTATCTTGTTTTAGAACTTAAGACCATGGAAGAGACAACTAAAATAAAGAGTGAAATTTAAAAAAAAAAAAAATGAGGAAATAAATTTTTTATACAATTCTTAATTATCTTTTGGAACTCATTCCAAGAGGGAGCTGATTTCTGATTTCAGTAGGATTCAGAGCAAGGATAAGTCTATCTATTATACTTCTAATTAAAATATTAAAAGTGCATAAGCAAACAAGAAAAGCAGTAATTTCCTATGCTGGAAATTGTTGAGAAAATCAGTAAGAATAAAAATGGTGAAAGCAAGGAAGAAATGCAAGAGTAAATGTGGACTTAGTGTTATATTAACTGTATAATATTTTTCTTTTGAAAAGCTGTAAAGATATAGTTACAAAAATAAATAAATAAATAAAATGGATTGAAATTTAAATGGAGAAAATTAGAAAGTAATTTTTTTTTAATGTATGATTTACCTTAAAACGATTGCCTTAGAAATAGTCATTCTTCAGAATGAATCTGAGGGACTGCTTTTCTACTTATTAGCCTGAACCTTGATCTTGAAGTATGCTGAGGTTTGCGTTTTGGTCCGTGTACTTTAATTGTTTTGGCTCAGCACCATGCTGAATTGCAACCCTGGCCTTTAACTGCTAAGAGGAGATCACTCTAGCAAACAGAACAACATATCCNGTATTCATTGTAAAAAATGAGGCAATATTCTCTTCTATTAAAATCTATCTTCCTCTAGTTTCACGCTCAATTATTCCCATTGTTCCTTCTTATTTTTCATGTACAACTTGTTGTTCTATCTTGTTTTATGGTTTCATGAGACCTGATCATCAAAGATACAGATTATATGTAGCTGCCATTGCCTACATTAAGTCATAGATGCATAGTATCTCTTAAAATCAGGTTTCTTCTATGCCTTTAATACTTCAGATGGGTGTCCATTTACTTTTTTTTTTTTTTATATGTGCTTACAGACTTATTCCATTTTGCAAGGCATTTTGGCATAGCACAGGTGTTATATCAAACTGAAATGTCCATTGTTCATCTGATTCTGATTTTTTGGAAGACCAGTACCTTAAATACTATAAACAAATTACACAATAAAGTGACAAAATTTCGTTAATTGACTGAAGAAAAAAAATTCTTTCTTGAAAAACAGAACAGTAAACCTTTGTAAGTGCTTGCAGAAAACCATTTTTTTTTGTTTATTATGCTGAGATTTTTATCAAATTTACAATGATTCAAGGAATAAGTTGTTTTCATCAATTTGAACAGTGCTGTCACATGAATGTGAACTTACTGGATATATCTTAAGTTAAATGTCAAGGGATATACATTTTCCACATAGGGTAAAATTGACTTCAAGTTTCTTTAACAGTGATTAAGCAAAAAATCTCCACCGTTTTTAAACCAAGTAGAATTGTTCCAGCATGTGTTAGGAAAAACCTATATGCCTAAATAGTAACAGTGTAACCTAAAGTAGCTAAGGAAACTATTTTAAACAATAATTATTTGAAATATCAAAGCTTTGCCAATTTAGTAAAATTTACTTATCTGAGATTTTTATTAAATCAGTAAAACTGCAGGAAAAAAGAAGCTTATCACTTTCATTAAGAAATTATTTAAGCATATTTTAATCCTTAAAAAAAAAAAAAAAATAACATGAAGAAGGGAGATGCTTTCTAATGTTTGTTTGGTGTTGGGTTTTTTTGTTTCTTTTTTGGCAAGTACCTTTTGAAAAGCCCCTCCCCAGCACATAAATACTCCTAGAAAATCCCCCAGCATAATGGCTATATGTATCAATGCTGCAAAAGAAAGGAAGATGACACTTACCAGAAGAGAATTCATTAATTCTTAACACTTTTAAAATATTAATAGGACTTTGAAACAAGGTTGCTTTTTATGCAGTGTCCATTCAATTCATTGTGAAGTTGAAATGATAGGTGGAAATTCTTAGATTTTTATATTTTTTTCTTCCCACATTACAGTTTGTGCTTGTTTATTTTCCCACACTGAATGATAAATACGCTCAGGAATTTTTATGCATAAAAAGATAGCATGATAAAGTGGCTGAAAGCTATGAACAAAGCAGCTGATTGGGAAACTTTTTAGTGTCAGTAGCAACTCTTGGAGGATTTGGGCCTCTGAAATTCATTTAAAGCAACTTGGATTCTACCAAATCTCTTTCTGTCGGCTAAAAATTGCATTTCATGTGTTAAGCTCAGCAATAAATATATTGAATAACATTTTAAAATGCATTTTCTTCTATGTACATATAACTTGTATTTTAGAATGTTTTAAAGCCTATCCATCAAACAATCAATGTTAAATTTCTTTTTAATTGGAAGAAAGACTTTAATCCATTTTAGCAATCCTTATGCTTAGCATAGAATAGAAATGACATGGGTTTGTTGGTTTTGGGTTTTTTTTTGCAGATTATACATCTTTCTATGAGCATACTGTAATCTGTATCTCCAACTAATAAAAGATTGCCTTTGTTAGGAAAATCATAAAAATGAATTTAAAAGTACATAAAGTAATAGCAAGTAATTCTGTTATATTCCATTTTGCTGAAGGCAGACATAGTTAGAGAAAAACGCAGGCATAACATTTCTGATCAAGGCTGAAGAGATTAGAGTTTTGTTGGTAAAGTTAAAGAGGCATTTTCAATCAAAGAAGGGGTAAATATGAGATCCAACACAAAACCAGGAGGAATTCTTCAAGGGAAGGAGGTGGAAACTGTATTTTTTCTTGCTTTCAGTATATGCAATAAATAAACAATTAAATAAAGAAATGAGCTGAAAAAAAATTATGCTGTATAGTTGACAGAAGACAGAAGATGGAAAGAGTTTTCTTCCTAAAGTACTGCATAAAATTCAAGGAAAGAAAATGGGTCAGTGAAGGGGGTTTCAATCAGAAAAGCTGTAGATTTAAAGGTTACTTCACCAATAAAAGTGAAAACTTTTGCATTACTGACTTCATTGNTAGAGGTTGTAATTAGTAGCTTTACCTGGATCAAAAAACAAATGTTGCTGGAGGGGAAAAAAGGTGAGAGGTTATGAGTGAGTTATTTTCAAGGTTGGAATATTGTTGTCTGCATGACTGACAAAGAATATTATCATCTATGACTAGAAATACGAGCAACAGAGAATCTGTTTAATTTGTTTGTTCAGGTAACTCAGACATACAGTTGTACTTCTGTAAACATTTGTAGTACTTATTCCTTTGCATAGGAATTGCAATGACAAAATCCTAAGCCAACAGGAAATATATCTGTCCTATGAGAAAATAAGATCCAGGAGATACAATTTGTTTTCCTTTTGTTGTTGTTATTTTATTTAGGTGTCTGGTTTATTAGAACATATCATCTTAATTTTGTACAGTAGAGAGAAAAAAAAAGCAGGGAGAGGTGAACAAGGCAAAAGAACGTAAACCAAAGAAGTAAACTCTGCAAATCTTGATGAATACACCTCCACCGGTAAGTGACAATATAGGTGAAACATTTCTCTTTTAAACTTTTTTTCCATTAGTTTTTTGACAGGAGTACACTAGTTCAGCTTTAATGAGATTCTAGTGTAAAAACTTCAGGGCTAAATAAAAGAAACAAATCAAAAGGACCAGATGATTGCCATTTAATGTGAAAGAATGAAAGTGCAAACAATCATTGTATGACATCTAGCTGTGCTAGTCACTGCGGAATGACAGGTAGAACAATTCAAAGTTACTGATCTAAAGATAGAATAACAGCTCATATGTTTGAAGTGCTCAGAAGATGAAGAAATAAAACAGACTCTAAGATAAGACATGGTTAAGCCTTTTAAATTCCATGCCTTATTGTCAGTATCATTTGAACACTTTTGTACACTTTTTTTTTTCCCCTCTGAAACTATTTTATCGAAGGAATTACTTTTATGAGCTGATTTTTATTATTATCCTTCAGGCTGAATGGTATGCTTTGTTTTTCAACAAGATGAGAAAAAATGTACACAATGAAAAGTATATTACTAGTTGGCTAAGCACCCATATTGTATTTATTCAGAAGTCTGTACTCTGAAGATATATTGTTAAACCGTGCATTTTAAGTAAGTTCAATAATTCACATGCTAATTAGCTCTACAGGTAGCCTGGCTTTTTTAACATGCAACATAACATATTTGTTGTAAATTTCTGTTTATATTTTCCATTTCTATTATTTCCTTGATATTATTTTAAGGCTGGGGAAAATCACCTATTCTTTCTTTCAGCAAGCCTTTTTATCAGTGAAATAACCTATTCTAGTTACTGCTGGAAACAATAATCTGTAATTGCTGCTTTCAGTCCTAATTTGGCCTGTCCCTAGTTTTTCATCTCAATCTAATCTAAACCTATTTGAGCAAATAAAATGATATTTACCTCATCCTCTGTTACAAGCTTTCAAGATTACATGCTTCAGGAAAAATCAATACAAAATACCAGCTTAGCAGCAGGTTTGTGCTCAGAAAGAATGCTAACTTTTCTTTCCTGTATTTTCTGACTCTCTTCTCCCCTGGAGTGAAAGCAAACCTTAGACCATAAGGAATGAAGGGCAAAAAAAAAAGAAACACAAAAAATCCCAACCTTCAGTGATGCATTTGGTTCATGGTTAGTAGCCACTTTTGAGCTTACAAGCCAAAGTACAGTGCATGGTCGTGCTCCTAACCTTTAGCTTCTGCTTCCACACTACACATCTTTTAGAGTTCACCAAAAGGAAGGATGTCGACCTCTTGGATGATTTTTCAGACTCAAATGCCATCTTCATTTATTATTTATATGCTTCAAGCAGCTGGGATTTGAGGTATCATCGTACCTGACTGACTGATTTAGGAAGTGGCCACCTCTCTGTGGGGGAATCTCATGAGAATAAAAGCCTATTACTTTCCAAAAAGATTACTTCATTTACTGCCTGAAATAAGCTTTTGATGAAAACATTTGAATGTTGAGTTTGTAAACAACCAACGTTTCTCAGCTGTGCTGCCTTCCTTTTTCTTTCTTTCTTTCTTTCTTTCTTTCTTTCTTTCTTTCTTTCTTTCTTTCTTTCTTTCTTTCTTTCTTTCTTTCCTTAAGTTAAAATGAATGTCTGCTTTTTTTTTATTTTGGCCTTTTTTTGCTTTGTTGGTTGTAGATTTTCTGATCAAGAATCTGATTAATACAGAAAGATGAGGCTTTATATTAATTAAACTGCACCTATCAACCTTTTCAAGTGACTTTTCTTCTCTCTTTTGTAACAGAACAGAAGAGATCTTCCTTTTAAACCTTGTGTTGGATTTCTCTTTCATACATCTCTCCACAGGCTTCCTTTCCCATCCCCACTCTATGAATAGTCTCTGATTTGAAAAATTGTAAAGAGTTATTTGGTCTCTCTTTAGGCCCTGTGGGATCATAATTGTATAATAGTTATGTAGTGGTTGAAAGAAGCCCTCAACCAAGTCAAATACTTAACTTAATCACCTCTTTTTGAAATAATTAATTCAGGACACTAGTTTTCTCAGACAAGTAACATAATAGGTATGTCCTTTCCTTTCAATGCATATATAAGAGTAACAAAAACACACCCAAAAGAAGTAAATCATGCAAGTTTTAATTTCCCCAAGATCAGTAGCAATCAAATCAATGCATTTAGGGGGAAAAACATCAATATATATTCTTCTTTTAAATAGGAGATTAAGACCTAATTGTAGTCACCTAACTGTGGTTACTAAATTAGTACTCTAGTCGCTCTAGGTGCATAAATAATCAATGGAGAGAGATAAGCACCTTCAGAGTGCTTGCGTCTCAGGTGAACTGAACTTCCCTTTAGAGATGCTTATTTCTTTTTATTGCTCTAAAGAACTGTCAGTAAATTAATCCTAAACTTATTTAGGATAAATTCCAACTGATAATTTTATTGCCACCATCTTCTAAGCTGTAAGAGCCTTATTCTACAGACCTTCTGTCCCCCTCTGTTCTCTAAAATCCCGGAGGGAATGAAGTGACTATTAGCTTCTAGTTCAACACCAATAGAAACAACAAAAAGCTTAGGAAGAGCTGTTTCTGAATGTAATTACGTTGTTTTTAGAGGGAATTGTTAGATACAAGTCTCTGAAAAATGATAGACCAGTATCTCATTCCTTTTGTGCATTCAGGATTTACCAGTGATTAGGTGAAGTCAAGTCTCTCCCACATCTCTTTTTTTCTTTTTTACTGTCCAGTCCTGTTTGTCTTTGGTAATGATTTACCCTGTAGTCTCAAATGATGGTGTATCTCCTCTCTAAAGTGCAAAATGGGACAGCTTACACTTCCCAGAGCTGTTTCAAGATCTCCATAGATGCTTTTACAACTTATATTTAACTCATGTTTCGGGGCTACTCTTTTTTTCTTAATCAAAGCCAAAACTACATTGACAGTTTTTGAAGTCTTTGACCCTTTTCAACAAAATCTGACTTGCAGGTGAAAATCTTAAGAATACTAAATTTCTGCGATTGCCCGATACAGTCTATCTCATCCATATGCATGTCTCTGCTGCCAGCAATGAGGTGTTGTGTCTCATTTAGCTCTGGAACACAAATAGGCATTTAGAACCATTTTCTCTCTGTGGAATTCCTGTGTTTTGTTAGATGCTTAGGGAATCTTTCAGCATTTGAGGCTAAATTTTAAAATCTAAACTCTATCATGTCTATATGTAATTTTGAACAAAGTCCTAACCAAACAGCTCTGTGTTTTTTTCCACGGGCTCCTTTATAATTTAATTTTCATCACTCCTTTTGTAGCTATTTGCAAACAAAGCTGTCTGAAATAATACAACCCAATAACATAGACACAGTTACATCAGTGAATGGTATTGATTAGTTTGTATAAACTTTCTAAAAAAATTACAAGAGTTTGCACTGACAGCTACAGAAGATATTTCATCATGGCAAAATAAACAAAAACTTTAACTGTTTCATTAGATATCATAGCAGGGAAGTACATTCAGTGAAATGGCTAATTATTTCCTTTTTTATTTTGGAAATCAATGTGGCACATTACAGCAGAATGTTTTGCTATGTCTTCGGTTATTTTTAGGAAAAATAAAAAGAGATAAGTGAACAACAGCAGAGCTTGGGGTTCATTGTGATTAGCTGCCTGAACAGACTTTCAGTGTCAAGGGATAAGGGATATTTTCTTCAGGAAACCACTACTTCTTCCTACTTACTTTAGGAAATTTCCTTCTAGTGGAAGGCTAGTGGGGGATTGCCAGACCTAACTCATCATAATGGCCCCCTAGCTTGTGCACAGCAGTAGGAGATAGACATCACAGTTGGGGATTACAGCAAGTTTGTGTAGGAGCTGGTTATGATTGCTAAGTACCCCCATGAAATATCTAGCAGCTTTTCCCTAGCAATGTAAAAAGAACAGACTAGAGCAAGGACAGGGCTTGTTTTATCCAATAAAAGTTGAGGAAAGGAAGGATCTTTATTGAAAACATCTAGTGCCACGTCATGCTCATTAGCAGATGAAGAAATGCGGAAGACTGTGGTACTGTTGCAAATATTGAATAGATGCTAATGGTGAAAACATTAAAGCAGTAAAATGCCATGATAATAGAAATATTATATTCTTTTTTCTTCTGTTCCATTCTTTAAGATTTTATTCTGCTATGATTCTCTTGGTTAGGGAGGGAAATAATATGACGTAATATAATTTTTTTTCTCATTACTACTTTTATCTCTTTGAGAGGCTAATAAAGACCAATTTAGTCTAACATTGTCTATCTAAGGTATGATTCTCCTCAGCAGCATCAAACGGAAAGTATCTGAGTTTCCTGCTAAGGAAGAGGAACAACTGCTTCCAGAGGACAGTTCAGGAGCTCTATATTGGAGGAGACATCTAAATTACTTCAGTTCATTTCCCCAGGCTTCTCCAATCCATTTATAGTAGCCACTTGATCTTAGTAGTCTTATATTTCACTGATAAACTCTTCAGAATACTGATACATTTATATAGTATCTAGTATAATGGGGTATTATCTTGTAAACCTGATGTACATCCAATATAGGAAGCAAAACAATTATCACTAAAAATGGTAACAGTAGTAATATAATGTCAGTATTCATTAGAAATGATAGGAATAAAACATTCTCTCCATTTCTAATCATGCATTCAGATGATAAGCTTCTTAACAACTTCTGCTTAAAAACTTGTTCTACTTTTTGAAGAAAGAATAATTTCTGAAGAGTTAAATGTTGCAGAATCATAATGATATGACTTCCTTTGAAAAGTCTAAATGGACAGATAACTTTGAAAATGCTGGCTGTTTATTAAGAGCAGCTGCTCCTTCCTCTTCTTTTCTGAGCAGTGACATAGAAAGGTAAACAAGATAACAGCAGAAGTTACTTCAGAGTGCCACACCTGACAAGGAACCTTCATCTTCCAGAAGCTGGCTGTAACCTAAAATTGTCCTGTAAATGCTGAGATTCAACACATGGAAACTTCAGACTTAAAAGATCAAATCTCATCTGTTTGAGCCACTGGACAGATCTTTAAGTTCCTTTTATTATCTCAGGATATGGAGACTTGTCTTAAATTTCTAATAGTGTCAGGCTCTGTATTTGCTCTCATAAAGAACAACGGATATCTTCATTTTCTTTTTTTCCTTGATTACATGATAGGTTCCTCAAATTTAGATTTTGCATGCCTAAAGCATCAGTTTTAAAAATGATCAAAAACTAGTTGCTTCTGACCCTTCTTCTATTAATCTAAATGTAGAATTTCCAAAATATGAATGTGGATCTAACTCCTATGCTGCCTATAGCTGTTGAACCTCACTAATTGCTTTACATTTCTGAACTTTAAAACCTACCAAATGCTATCATAGACCCTGCTTTTAAATTTCAGTTTTAAAGCATTTCCTCCATTCTCCACTCACAATCATTCTTGGAGGCTTAGTTGGCTAAGCCAACAAAGGATCTAAGCTGCATTTTATTGTTCATCTAGCACATCCAATTATACCCAGCCACACACACGGTACGTTTGTGCCTAACATTAATTAAGTAGAACAGACAACATCTAATAAATGACCTCTTAGTTCTGAAAGGCTAAATTGCATCAAAGGAAAAAAGTATAAAAGTGAATGTCTTAAAACTAAATCCTATTCATCTGTATGTCCAGAAAATACTGAAGAAGGAATCTTTTGGACGCTACATAGTGCAGGGCAGCTCTGCCCACATCAAAAAATAATGAGAGTCTAGAGAGAAACATATAAGAGTCTTTCCAAAAAAAGAAAATTGAGCAAAGATGATAAAGCCTTCTACTTTGCTTTTGTTGCCTCCTCTTCTCCCTTTCCCCCCTGCCCCCCAACTAAAACATTTTTTCTTCTGAATTGATAGGACAGGATGCAGGTTGCTTAATTTGTTTGGGTTAATAAATGTAATAAATGCAATATCCATGCCTTATCATATGGGGAAAAAATGGTACAGTATCAGTAATACTGAAGGAAAATCAGAAGTTTGGATTTTCTGCACTTTACATTTCCAGTGGGA
>JACDJE010000512.1:560120-571207 GCA_016647715.1 Pavo muticus
TTTTTTTTTTCTTTCCTGAGATGGTTATTCTTTCATATTTTCCCCTGCTGCTGGGGATTCAGTCTCAATTGGAGGAAGCAGGCACCGAGGTCAAATTACAGCTTAAAGAAATGTTCAACTTCTATTTGAGGGACAGAAGGAAGAAAGACCCAATGGTCCAAACTAACACAGAAACTCAGAGGAAATTATTTATCGGTAAAATAAGTCCCACTCATTCAGAAGATGGAAAATAATAAATATTAGTAGGCAGAGTATACTTCTACTTCAGAGGCAATTTTGGCATCTTTAAAGTTGAGATTGTAGTTATCTTTAAATTTAACTATTTATTTTTTGCATTGAGGAATTTGGATTAAAACAAATTTCCAGCATGCTATGGAGCAGTAGAAATCTCATAGTAAATATCCTTTTTTGTTCTGTATTCTTAGGCTGCACTTGTGCTTGTCTGTTGGTTTTGCCAGACATATTTTGTGATATTTGAATGAGCAAAGTACAATTTTTAAGAGCTTTTTTTCCCTTATTTGCAGTAGTTATTATTTCTTTTAAAATTAATAATACAGTAGAATATCCTGAGTTTTAAAAAATTAATTGTACAATGTAATGAAAGATTTTTTTAAAGCTAAGACAACATAATTTAAAGTAGTTAACTTAATGTTCTGAAATATATTTTTGCTTTTGCTACAGTTGAAAAAATGATGGTTTCTTTTATATACTGTATACTCCAAGATGATTTCAAAGCATTTTCACTTAGAAAAGGTAGCTGCTATTACATATGAATTTTCAAAGCTTGCCAAGGCCTTGGAAGGAATGATGAAAATTACTATTGCAAGACCTTCAGGTTTTCTTTGTTTCATAAAAGGCTAAGATAGCATTTTTGTCATTTTTCTTTCAGCTCAGGTCTTTCATCATAAATATCAAAGCGTGCAATTATGCCTGCTCATATCCTACCATATTCTGCCTGTTTTCTATCCATAGTGATAGTGTTCTCTTTTAGTATACCTTTTTCTTTTGTTTTTTACAAATCTGAAAGAAGTCCCATCTTTTTGTCAAGTGCCATAAATTGTTCATGAAATGCATGCTGCACTGATTAAAAAGAAGAACACTTGATTAGAATGGCTTTTATTCTTTTGTTCTAAGCAAGTCCTAAAGTAATGTTCAGATGTCAAATCTAACAGGATCATAGGAGACTGATTTGGCCTACAGGTGGAATTTTTAAATAGTATTCATTGTAAAAAATGAGGCAATATTCTCTTCTATTAAAATCTATCTTCCTCTAGTTTCACGCTCAATTATTCCCATTGTTCCTTCTTATTTTTCATGTACAACTTGTTGTTCTATCTTGTTTTATGGTTTCATGAGACCTGATCATCAAAGATACAGATTATATGTAGCTGCCATTGCCTACATTAAGTCATAGATGCATAGTATCTCTTAAAATCAGGTTTCTTCTATGCCTTTAATACTTCAGATGGGTGTCCATTTACTTTTTTTTTTTTTTATATGTGCTTACAGACTTATTCCATTTTGCAAGGCATTTTGGCATAGCACAGGTGTTATATCAAACTGAAATGTCCATTGTTCATCCGATTCTGATTTTTTGGAAGACCAGTACCTTAAATACTATAAACAAATTACACAATAAAGTGACAAAATTTCGTTAATTGACTGAAGAAAAAAAATTCTTTCTTGAAAAACAGAACAGTAAACCTTTGTAAGTGCTTGCAGAAAACCATTTTTTTTTTTTGTTTATTATGCTGAGATTTTTATCAAATTTACAATGATTCAAGGAATAAGTTGTTTTCATCAATTTGAACAGTGCTGTCACATGAATGTGAACTTACTGGATATATCTTAAGTTAAATGTCAAGGGATATACATTTTCCACATAGGGTAAAATTGACTTCAAGTTTCTTTAACAGTGATTAAGCAAAAAATCTCCACCGTTTTTAAACCAAGTAGAATTGTTCCAGCATGTGTTAGGAAAAACCTATATGCCTAAATAGTAACAGTGTAACCTAAAGTAGCTAAGGAAACTATTTTAAACAATAATTATTTGAAATATCAAAGCTTTGCCAATTTAGTAAAATTTACTTATCTGAGATTTTTATTAAATCAGTAAAACTGCAGGAAAAAAGAAGCTTATCACTTTCATTAAGAAATTATTTAAGCATATTTTAATCCTTAAAAAAAAAAAATAAATTTCATGTGTTAAGCTCAGCAATAAATATATTGAATAACATTTTAAAATGCATTTTCTTCTATGTACATATAACTTGTATTTTAGAATGTTTTAAAGCCTATCCATCAAACAATCAATGTTAAATTTCTTTTTAATTGGAAGAAAGACTTTAATCCATTTTAGCAATCCTTATGCTTAGCATAGAATAGAAATGACATGGGTTTGTTGGTTTTGGGTTTTTTTTTGCAGATTATACATCTTTCTATGAGCATACTGTAATCTGTATCTCCAACTAATAAAAGATTGCCTTTGTTAGGAAAATCATAAAAATGAATTTAAAAGTACATAAAGTAATAGCAAGTAATTCTGTTATATTCCATTTTGCTGAAGGCAGACATAGTTAGAGAAAAACGCAGGCATAACATTTCTGATCAAGGCTGAAGAGATTAGAGTTTTGTTGGTAAAGTTAAAGAGGCATTTTCAATCAAAGAAGGGGTAAATATGAGATCCAACACAAAACCAGGAGGAATTCTTCAAGGGAAGGAGGTGGAAACTGTATTTTTTCTTGCTTTCAGTATATGCAATAAATAAACAATTAAATAAAGAAATGAGCTGAAAAAAAATTATGCTGTATAGTTGACAGAAGCCAGAAGATGGAAAGAGTTTTCTTCCTAAAGTACTGCATAAAATTCAAGGAAAGAAAATGGGTCAGTGAAGGGGGTTTCAATCAGAAAAGCTGTAGATTTAAAGGTTACTTCACCAATAAAAGTGAAAACTTTTGCATTACTGACTTCACTGTTAGGAATATAATATTGAATGCTTTGTAATAAAAAGATCAAAGATTATGTTGTTATTGCTATTAAGCGCTGCTATTACTAATTAAATACTACTAATAAAATTCATTTAAATTAGCACACTGCCTAAACAAGCTGGGCTTAAAACCTTTTTTTCTTTTTTCTTTCTTTTTTTTTTTTTTTTTTTTTNACAAGCTGGGCTTAAAACCTTTTTTTCTTTTTTCTTTCTTTTTTTTTTTTTTTTTTGAATGGCGGATCCTAAAGGTTCACAGAAGGTAACAAATTTTTGAGTAAATCTGAAGCGATAATATGCAGCACTTGTTTCAAACCGCTAAGGTCACTAAGCAGAAGTCATCAAAAAATAAATTATTTCAAAATTTCTGGAATAAGGCAGACCAAAAACAAGCACTGTGACATCCAAAAAGAAGTACTGTGACTTCAAGTTACAGAGATGATTATTTTTTTATGTTTCTTTTAATAGCATAACCAGTCAAAATGACTCTAAAATCAAACATGGAGACAAATTTTAGCTCAGGATGGACATATGTTGACTGCTTTATAACAGAATTATGAAGAGAATAACTTACTCCAGCAGAAAATTTAAGATAAAAGTCAGTATTAATAAATGGCAAAATCTGCAAGACTACTAGTGCCAAGCTGGAAATCCTATCTTTGTGAATCCAATAGAAAGGATCATAAATTGTGTCAGATAAGCGTTTAAAAGGAATGAGAGAGCCAAGAAGACCAACAAATTCATATGTAAGAGTAAAGTGAAAAGGAAAATGTGTGTGAAAATTTGTGGATCTTCAGGGCTCTCAGGAACTTATGGGACTGTGAATGATAAGGGCATAGTGATCAAAAAGCTCATTTCTTCCCAATAGTATTCATCTTAGGTCATACAATATTTTCAAGAGCTGATAATTCTTTGATGTTAATCCCACCGTACCATTATCAAGTAAATAACTCCATTTGATTTATCTTCATTATAAATATATGAAAACTAAATAAACTAGGATCAGAGACCTGAACCTAAATTGCTAAAATAGGACTTAAATTACTGAAAGAATAAGTAGCTGAAGGAAAGACCAGTCATATCAAACTATTCTCAGTATTTGACTAATTGACTTTGGTATTGAGGACAGCAGGAAGGAGGAACACAATAGGGTCACAACTAGCTGTTATGTAGGTCACCAAATCTGATGTGCTGACCTCCAAACATGCTAAATTAATTTGCAATAGCATTAAATATTAGGTCATTCTCAAAGTAATGCCTCCTATTTATTGCCGTGGAAACTATAATAGATACAAAGAGTAAAACAACACTATTTGATATAGCAACTTCTCAGACACAAAATACTATATTTCAACATAGCCGCCATCATAAACCATGCATTTTCACCAACAATGAAAAGTGTATGCCATGCTCATAAAAATCTGCACCAGAGGAAGTGACCATTGTTGATGTCACCACTGCTGAAAAACACTACCCTCCACTTCACTGTGCTCACATCCACTGTTTGGTCTCTATAAATGCTCAGCAAGCACTGATAAATGTCAGTGGGTGCATTTTTTTTCCACATGGAGGAATTCAGTTCCACAATTTTGTTTCATGTGCACTTCCATGTCAGATGCCATTTTGCTAGACTGTGCCTCTGCTGCCATTCATCACGCAGCAACAAAATGTAATGGAATATTGGTGGGAAGGTTCAGCCTCTACAGCCATATCACCAATATCTCCCTCTGCCTCTGTGGACCACCATAATAAAGTAGAAAGCATTACTTTTGGAGCATCTCTTATACATACTTACTTATATTCAAATTTTACTTCGATTAACTTGAAGTGCCATGAAGATGTCTGACAGAGAAGAAAAATAAAAATGACAGTGCAAAGGGATATGGAACTGAAGTTACTAGCTTTCTGATGAGGCAATTCATATAATGTTCACAAATGATACATAAAGAAGTATGAATCCAGAATCTAATTCATATATCCAACAGAACATTAATCAGGAGACTTTAAAAACAACAACAAAAAAAGATTAAATATTATATATGATTATGTGATAACCCAGGGATTCATTGTAGTAAACTTGCCAGTAATAAAATAACTTTAGATCTGTGCATTAGCCAATTCTTGCCATATCAGGTAGTTCAATCCATTTTGGTAGGACTCCTGAAAGGTATGCTGGGATGTTACGTATGAACTGTCAAATCCAACAGTGCAACAAAGAACAGGTTGGATAGTTGGCAGGCTTGTCTACCTCTATACTCATCAGAGGTAGAATAGTTCTAGCCCCTCACAGCTGACTTTTCTTTAGTCTCAGCCAGAGCGAATAAGGCAATGAGAACTGTTAAAGGCTGCAGAAGTTAAATCTCATATTTATAAGTGTAGTTGATGATAGTATATGTGTTTTGTTTTGGTTTGAAGTCAGTAAGAGAGAAGGATGAGGAGATGCACATTAGTAAGATTCAGTTACAAAGTTCATTTTTTCTGGGTTTCTAGTTTCCAAATAGTTATACTTCTTTGGAGCTGTCTGTATGGAAAGCTACTATAAAACCTTCTTAAATATATTGATCTTTTCTTGGGCTAATCCCTCAGCAACTCATTTGTAACTATCCATTCAATTAGCATAGAACCTATTACCCTTGAAATTCTTGGGCTTACTACCTTAGAAAAGCTAAAGCTTTAGGAATTGTTAATTAGGAGTTACGGGACTTAATTAAGCAGAAGGAACAAAAAGTTCTCAAACATTGCATTGCATTTTAACCTTCATTTCTATTTAGAATAATAGTTGATTCTGTTAACAATAAAATTAAGACATCTTAAAGTTTGAGAATATATATATCAAACAAGAAGAAAAAAAATTGCCTTGTGTAGACCTTTTAAAGTATACAGTTCCTGTAAGGAAACTTCTTTTCATTCCATCTTGTAAGATCTAGGCTTAATACTATTTAGCCTGTTGAAAAGGAAAAAAAAAAAAAAAAATGTATTTTCAAAGTTGCTGCTTCAGAGCAGAAGGTAAATTTTACATCTGAACAAATTCCACAAAGGTGGGTCCAGATGTATGGAGGTTAATGACACTTTGTACTTTGCTACCACTTAGCTTGAGATAATTAAATAATTTAAAGACTTAATTCCATGCTTTCCTAAATAAGGTAAATGTGTTAGAAAGGTCAAGAGACAACTGGGTGTAGTTGATAGCCAAGTGGTAAAGGCCAGTTGTAGATTAGTGAATACTCAGGAACAAAGAACTGCAGAACATGAATAATTTTGAAGAATTATTTCCTCACCATGTTACTACTGATGTGGTACCACACTTAAACAGTGTAAATACAGCAAAACCACTGTCTCCTTGTTGCATATTTTTACATTAATCTTTAGATCACAAAGGACAACAGCACCAGCTAGGCATCATTACAAACACTCCTTTTATGTATTACTGTGTATTGTTTATATTAAACTATTTCTTGTTACAATTAGACAGGAGAATCCGCTTAATGTTGAGTATATATGCAATAATAACAAAGAGATGGTAGAAACAATGAAATTCTTTGAAACTTTTATTTAGAAAATTTATGACCTACATTTCTTTGGGTTTCAAAGAGGTCCAAAAAGTACAATTGTTATATCAGAACGCTTAAAGGATTTAAAGTATTGTACATATCCATATATAATATATCTTAAATAAATGGCATTTTTTTAGCATTTTTTTCTTTAGCATCCTAAGTTACCAGTGATGCAGATACCTTCTTGTATGTAGCCTTGAAGGTGATAAGGTGTATTGATTTGACACATCTTGAGACCTAATAATCAAGTACATGTTTTTATGATTGGCTGATGTTGCCTTGTGTCTGGCTGCCTAAAGAATGTTAAGTTGACTGAGGTCAACTATAGCGTATAGATAATCTACACAACTAATAAAAATGCTAAGTAGACTGTCAATCTGCTTTTCAATCATATCAAACCTCCTAATCCAATTTGTAATTTTCATGATGAAACTAATCTAAAAAATAAAATAAAATATATATGTTTACAAGAACAGAGTGATATATTGCTGGTATGCATCTAACTGCCTTATAACAGGTGAGCTATGATAACGAATATCATAGCTTGGGAAAATTCTGAACAGATCTTTACAGACAGAACAGTACTAGTGATTATTATCCAAAGTAAAATAAATAAATAAACAGCTGTATCTGTGCCTCAGATATGTGGAGTGCATTACTTTATAACCTTAAAGCTAGTTTGTGCTTCCTCATAAGATATTTTCAACTGCAGATTCATATCTGAGGACAGTATCTGGTTCAAAGTATACATTATAAAAATAATAGCAGTATTTGATCCTGCATAAAGTCAACTTCAAACATTTTCTTTTGCTGATGTGATAAAACATTCTTTATTTCAGCTTAATGTTTATAGAGAAAGGAACAATGAAAAAGCTGTTGTAGCATGAGCTGAATGAGCACTCAGTGAGGTGGATTGAAAGCTGGTAGAACAGCCTGGCTCAGAGGGTAGTGTTCGGTGGTACTAAGTCTAGTTGGAAGCCAGTTAGGAGCAGCATATCCCAGGAGTCAATACTGCGTCCAGTACTGTTTAATATCTTCACTAATGATGGGTAGATTGCACCAGATGGGGTAGAGTGCACTGTCAATAAATTCAAAGATAACAGAAAACTGAGGGGAGTGGCTTCCCTGTGAAGAAGGACTTGGAGGTCCTAGTGGACGAAAAGCTGGACATGAGCCAGCAGTGTTTGCTTACAGCCTGGAACGCCAGCTATATCCTGGGCTGCGTTAAAAAAGGGGAGGCCAGCAGGAAGAGGGAGGTGATTGTGTGATTGTCCCCCTCCACTCAGCTCTTGTGAGGCCCCATCTGGATTACTGTGTCCAGGCCTGGGGCCCCCAGTACAAGAAAGATGCAGAGCTCATGGAATGAGTACAGAGGAGGACCACTAAGATGATCAGAGGGCTGGAGCACCTCTCCTATGAGGAAAGGTTGAGGGAACTGGGATTGTTTAGCTTGGAGAATGCTCTGAGGAGACCTCATTGTGGCCTTCCAATACTTGAAGGGAGCATACAAACAGGACTAGGAACAGCTGTTTACGAGGGTGGATAATGATAGGACAAGGGGGGATGGTTTTAAATAAAGACAGGGGAGGTTTAGGTTAGATATTAGGAGGATGTTTTTCACTCGGAGGGTGGTGACACACTGGAACAGATTGCCCAAGGAGTTTGTGGATGTCTCATCCCTGGAGGCATTCAAGGCCAGGTTGGATGTGGCTCTCGGCAGCCTGGTCTAGTGGTTGGTGACCCTGCACATAGGAGGGGGGTTGAAACTAGATGATCTTTGAGGTCCTTTTGAACCCAGGCCATTCTATGATTCTATGACTCAGACACTGATGGACGCCAAGTTGACCAGGAGTCAGCGGTGTGCCCTTGCCAATAAGAAGGCTGACAGTATTCTTGGCTGCATTAGGCAAAATATCACCAGCAGCTTAAGAGAAGTGAACCTTCATCTCTAATCAGCCCTGGTAAGCCCACACCTGGAGTACTGTGTTTAGTTCTGGACTCTCCAGCACAAGAGAAACAAGGACATGCTGGAAAGATTTCAGCAGAGGAGCACTGACTTGATCAAGGGATTACAGCCTTTCTCCTGTGAGGAAGGGCTGAAAGAGTTGGGACTGTTCAGCTTGGAGAAAAGGAGGCTGAGCAATATGCAAAAAATACCTGAAAGGAGGATGCAAATAAAATGGAGCCAGGCTCTTATCATTGGTGCCCAGTGCCAAGAGAAGAGGTAATGAGCACAAACTGGAACTCACAAGGTTCCCTCTGAACATCTGAAAGCACTTCTTCACTGCGAGGCAAACTCAGCTCTGGCACAGATTGTCAAAAGAGGCTGTGAAGTCTGCTCTTTTGAGATCAGCTTACAAGTCTGCTTATTTAGATGTTTAGTGTTTGAGGAAAGATTCAGAAATTAGACAGCAAATAAAAAGTATGTCGGGATTTTTTTAACTATTTATGATGGAGTGACTGCCTCAGTGGAAAAATTAAGGGCAACTAGCATCATCTACTTAGACTCGTGCAAGTCCATAGTCCCACACCACATCCTTATCTTTAAATTGGAAATATACAGATTTGAAGGACAGTCTACTTTGGTGGAAAGAGAATTGACTGGATGGTTGCAGCCACACGGCTGTAGTCAATTGCTGTATGTCCAGGAGGATGCCCATCATGAGTGGTGTCCCCAAGGGGTCCACCATGGGACTGATGCTTTTAAACATCTTTATCCATGACCTAGGCAGTGGGATTGAGTACACCCTCAGGGAGTTTGCTGATGACACCAAGCTGAGCGGTGCAGTTGATAGAATAGAAAGAAGGTATGCCATCCAGAGAGATCTGGACATTCTTGAAAAGTTGGCACATGAGAACCTAATGAGCTTCAACAAGGCCAAGTGCAATATGTTGCACGTGGGTCAGGGCAAGCTCAGATGTGTGTACAGCATTGGAGAAAAATCCAATGAGAGCAGCCCTGCAGAGGACTTGAGGGTCCTGGTGGACAGAATGCTGAACATGAGCAAGGAGTGTGTGCTTGCAGCCCAGAAGGCCAGGAGAATCCTGTGCTGCATCAAAAGAGGAGTGGTAAGCAGGGTGAGGGAGGTGATTGTCCCCCTCTACTCTTTCCTTGTGAGGCCTCATCTGGAGTACCGTGTCCAGGCCTGGGGCCCCCAGCACAAGAAGATGTGGAGCTCTTAGAGTTAGTCAAGAGAAGGGCCATGAGGATGATCAGAGGGCTGGATCACCTCTCTTATGAAGAAAGATTGAGGGAACTGGGCTTGTTCCACTTGAAGAAAAGAAGGTTCCTGGAGACCTCATTTCAGCCTTCCAGTACTTAAAGGGAGCTTATAAACAGGAAGGAGACTGATTTTTTTCTTAGGCGGCTAGTGACAGGGTAAGAGGGAATGGTTATAAATTAAAAAAGGAGAGCTTTAGATTAGATAATAGGAAAAAATATTTTTACTCAGAGGATACTGAACAAGGGAAGAGACACTGATATCATCTATCTGTACTTCAGTAACACCTTTGACACGGTACTCCACAACATCCTGCTCTCCAAATTGGAAAGATAGGGGTTTGATGGATGGACTGTTTGATGGTCAAAGAACTGGCTCTAGGACCAATACTCTTCAATATCTTCATCAGTGACACTGACAGTGGGATTGAGTGCACCCTCAGCAAGTTTACAGATGACACCAAGCTGTGTGGTGAGGCCAACACACCAGAGGGGTGGAATGCCATCCAGAAGAGTCTATACAGGCTTGAGCAGTAGGCCCAGGAGAACCTCATGATGTTCAACAAATCCAAGTGCAAGGTCTTGCACCTGGGTCAAGGCAATCTCCACTACCAATACAAGTTGGGAGATATAAAGACTGAGCACAGCACTGCCAAAAAGGTCTTGGGGGTACTGGTGGATGGGAAGCTGGACATGAGCCAGCAACGTGCCCTCGCCGTCCAGAAAGCCAACCATATCTTGGGCTGCATCAAAAGAAGCGTGGCCAGCTCAAGGGAGATGATCCTGCCTCTCTACTCTGCACCGGTGATGCCTTACATGGACTACTGTGTCTAGATCTGGAGTCCACAGTAGCGAAGAGACATAGACCTGTTGGAGTGCATCCAGAGGAGGGCCACAAAAATGGTCCAAAGGATGGAACACATCTCCTACAAGGAAAGGCTGAAAGAGCTGAAGTTGTTCAGCCTGGAGAAGAGAAGGCTCCAGGGAGACATGATAGCAGCCTTTCAATACCTAATGGGGCTGTAAGAAAGAAGGGGACAGACTGTTTACCAGGGTCTGTGGTGATAGGACAAGGGGAAATGATTTCAAGCTCAAAGAGGGTAGATTTAGGTTAGATATAAAGAAAAAATCTTTTACACTAAGGGTGGTGAGGCACTGGAACGGGTTGCCCAGAGATGTGATGGATGCCCTTTCCCTGGAGACTTTCAAGGCCTGGCTGGACCAAACTATGGACAACAAGATCTAGCTGTGGATGTCCCTGTTCATTGCAGGGGAGTTGGACTATATGACATTTAAAAATCTCTTCCAAGACTAAGCATTCTGTGACTCT